>JAECUM010090559.1:0-43084 GCA_016617855.1 Megalonaias nervosa | reverse complement strand
CCCGACGACTAAACAAAGTTCAAAGAGAAATACTGGAAGCAGGAAGGCATCACTTTAGACCACATCGAGAAAAACGAAGGAAGGCGATCGTTTGCCAAAGTGATGTTGAATTGTTTGTGGGGCAAAATGGCACAACGACCGTGTTTACCCAAGACGGAGTATTTGACAGAAACTTTCCGATACTTGCAGATGATTCACGACAAAACCAAATACATGAAACACGTGGACGTTGTTCGTGAGGACTTGCTCTTAGTCAATTACGAAGAAGAACTGGACTTTGTAGAAGCCGACGAATTTGGAAATGTCATCATTGCGGCCTACGTGACAGCCCACGCTCGCTTAAAACTGTACGAAGCTTTAGAACTATTAGGAGATCGTGTGCTGTATTTTGACACGGACAGTTGCATCTACATTGATCGCCTGGGTCAACCTCACCCTGTCATCGAAGGAGACCGTTTAGGAGCCTGGACGGACGAGCATCCCGACCACAAGATTCCAAGTTTTGCAAGTGGCGGTCCCAAAAATTACGGCTACGAATACCGGAACAATCAAGGAGATGTGCACACGGAGTGTAAAGTGAAAGGATTGACTCTCAATTATCGCACCAGTCGAGGGGTGAACTTTAGCATATTGAAAGAAGCCTTGCAGTCTGGACAGGATCGAAACTTTAAAGTGACCACCCACGAACCGCACAAGATTGTACGTTTACCCACACACCAAATCGCCAGTCGACCCTTGGAAAAAGTTTATCAAATCGTGTACCAGAAGCGAGTTCGGCTTCCCAATCACTTCACTTTACCGTACGGTCATGCCGATATTGGTCAGCATATAAAAAAGGACAACGTTCAAGGTCGATAGTTCATTGTGACTACCATTGCTAAGCGAGAAAGATGAATCCATTCACACAGCAAGTATCCAGTAAGAGTAAACTCAAGTACGATGCTGTGCCTTGCGATGGTAGGGATGCCGTACGCTATGACCTTAGTGATTCACTACCACATCATCATGGGAACTTTGCTATAACTACTACTCCTACTACCATGCCTACCATGGAAAGTGATGCTGTACGTGTCAAACCTGACGGATGTGAAAGCGATGCCACTCGTTATCGCACACCTTTTCACTTTACTGGTTTTCATGGTGGATGTCCACCTCCACAGGAAACCATGCGACTACCACCCTACGGATGTCATGTAAAACTGAGCAAAACTCCTAAGGATTTCACCGTACCCTCATCGAAATGAACCTGTGAAAGACGAATATTCGTTCCCTGTGCGTTTGCCAGAATACTGTGATTTTGAAAGTCGATTGCAAACCTTCCAAGGAAAATGGCCAAAATATCTAGGAGGACCTACCCCCGAAGAATTAGCCAGAGCGGGATTTATCTACTTGGGCGAAGGAGATAAAGTCAAGTGCTTCAGTTGCGGTGTCTCACTTCACGAATGGGAGAAGAAAGATTGCGTTTACCTGGAACATGCTCGATGGTCTCCAGAGTGTCACTACCTGCCTTTAGTGGGACCTCGTCATTGAAGTGACCCTACCATGTTGTGTAAAAAGCTAGCTACGGAGTTAGGAGTCAAACGTTGGACAATCCCTAGACAAGTATTAAAACCCGATGTAAAAAATAATCTTCAAAGATTACCAAACGAATTGCAAGAGAAGATCTACAAGGACATTTGGCAGGGACTTGCCAGAGCCAAATCTCACTTAGTGACTGTAGAACATTTGTGTCGAGAAATTCATAAGAGGAAATTGACCAAAGTCAACAAACAAGTCCGATTTGTCTGGATCAAGGGTGCGTTCGTTCTACTATTTCGCTTTAGACCATTTACATTTAAAGATTTTATTGACATTCTTGACCGTTTCCTGGAATAGCAGTGGTCAGAAATTACCCACTACGTTCATTACTTTCGCTCTAGGAGAAGTGTTTGACTGACATGGTTATGGATACTTTACAAGAGAACATTCGTGCTTTGCCTGTGGAATTGAGAGAACGCATTTACCGTGAGTTCGTCAAAATACAAGTGAAACGAAAAGAATCATTGCATCCGTTACGTCACTGATGTTTGAACCACTGGTACCTAAATGCTATAAGAGGATTGATTCTGATGAAAGTGTTCCAGTGGTCAGACATTGATCAACTACTCGTGAGCAAGAAGGATTGTGTTGTTGATAGTGATTATTTTTACTACCAGGTACACTTACTGCATTGAATTCCAGAAGAAGAGTTAGAGGGTTACCAAAATCTTGTACACAATGTAAACTTAGATAAAGAGGAAACTTCTGAACGACGTGTGATGTACAAGTTAGTGACTAAATATTTTAGATACGTCGACGGAATACGACCACTTCTGTGCAAAAAGTACACTTATAGCTGCCGAAAAAAGAGGGTATAAAAACGTTCTACCATGCCACGACCTTTATCATTCGTGATACAACAGATTCTGTGGAAGGAAATCAATGACAGTATTCAAACGGTGGAGGATTACCATCGCCTATTACGAGAACTGTCTCCATTGAATTGGGGTCGACGTGTAGTGTGTGTCTTAGTGACTTGCTTTCTGGGATTTCGTTTACCAGCTGATTCTTTTTGGACTCTTTACGAACAGTACCTATTACTCCAAAACAAAATATGAAAGTGATCCCTTTAAATGTCCACGAGAGACTCATTCTGCTCAAAGCTTTGCGCTTTCATTTGGATACTTCTCAACCTCTACGGAAAAACAAGATTCGTCAACTTTTAGGCACTGAAGATGTGTACGACGACGTGTGTGTAGCTTGTGACTTACACCCTCACTGGACAGATGTACGTGACTGGAAACGTTTGGGGTTTGAGGCTTGGGCTAAAGAAGTGGCACACTATGCCCAAGATTTGTCATCCTAAAACATTAAAACGTACCGTGAAAAAGTCACTTTTAAACCTGTGTTAGTGTCCATACCAGAAGAACAGTCTGTCACCGAGGAAAACCACTCTCTTCAAGACAGGACTGTCATTGACATTCCTGAAAGACCATTTCGGGAGGACCCTTGTGTGACTGAACCAAGGAATGTACAGACTCTCAGAACATTACACACTACTCCTACGATTTCACCTCTTGATCACAAAAAATGTTGTACAGAGACTTGTTTATATTCCACTATGGTCGTTTTGTTGTGTTTTTATTCCTGTACTTAACCATATGGCTTTTATGTATTTTTGTCTTTCGTGTTGTTCACTAATAAAGATGACAATAAACGTGTCCTGAAAAAGTATAAAAACTCTTGTCTTGTTTGTCTTCGTGTCACAAGTGACATTTTATTACACTACTACTACTATGGCTACCTCTACTGTCTCTGCTCCCTCTTCCTCCACTGTCAAAGTCATTGACGAACACGTAGATCGGACTAGTTGGGAGGCCTTGTATCTTCGCCATCCCTTTAACATGCTTATTGCTGGACCTAGCGGTTCAGGCAAAACCGAATTTGTCAAACGTTTGATCGAACATAAACATCATTTGATCGATCGTCCTCCTCAACGAATCGTGTGGTGCTATAAAGAGTGGCAATCGGCGTACAGCCTTCTGCGAGAAAGTCAAGGCGATTCCATCGTCTTTGTGGAAGGCATTCCTGTCGAAGACGACGGAATCGTGTCTGACCCTAGTCAAACTCATTTGGTTATTTTTGACGACATGTTAGGAGAAGACGAAGAAGAAATTAAACTCTGGTTTACGCGCAAAGGGCATCATCGTAATGCCAGTGTCATTTACATTACCCAAAATTTGTTTCAACAAAGTAAAGCCCATCGTACCATCAGTCTCAATGCTCATTACTTGGTGTTGTTTAAAAGCCCTAGAGATAAATCGCAAGTACAAGTCTTAGCTAAACAGTTAGGAACGCCTTGGCTGATTCATGCGTACGACGATGCCACTCAAACCCCACACGCTTATTTACTCGTGGATTTAAAACCCACTACTCCCGATTATTTGCGATTTCGTACCCATCTGTTTCACCCCTGGTGCCAAGACGGAGGACCTATCGTGTACACGTCTCCGTCGTCGACTTAATCACCCCCAAAAATCTATAAAAAGCTCGGTCACTTGGACTCTGTCTCACACATTGTCAACATGACGTCCCTTCAGTCTCATCTTCCCATTAAATTGATTCGTGCCTTGTACGGCATCAGTCGCGAAAAAAATCCACAAATACGTGCTCGTGTCTTAGAAGCTAGTCTCAAAGAAGTCTTACGATGGTTTACGTTGACAGCACGTCAATTACTGCAAGGCATCATTCAGATTCCACATCAAACCAAACGCTTTTTTGAGAGAAACAAAGTTGCCTTGACGCAACTAGCCGATCCTCGCATCGACACTCAAACCAAAAAGCAAATCATTTTGAAACCTGGAGGAAGTGGATCTTTAGGAGGTGTCATCATTCGTTCCCTCTTAAAATGGGATCCTAATGCTCCCAAAGTTGTCCCCAAGAAAAAAGTCACACCCAAACGTACCCAGAAAAAAAAGAAAAAGAGCAAGGGTGTCAAGACCAGGTCACAACCTCAGAAAAAGAAAAAGAAAAGCCCACAGAAAACAGCTTTTACTCGCAAGAGAGTGTCTCCAACAACTTCTCCTTCAGCAGTGACACCCTCTTCCTCTTTAGCGGCAGTAGCCGCGGCTCACAAAGTACCTGCCCCCAAAGCCAAAGTCCAAGAGAGAACGGGTGTGTTACAGAGTTTACTGGATTTGTCCAAGCAAGAACTGTCTCGATTTAGTCCGTTGCGAACTCCTCCACGGCGTGTGTTGCCTGTCATCAAGTTGATACGACGTAAAGACAATCAGTGGCGACGCATTCCAGTATAAAATGACCTGAGGCAAGCCATACGGATCAGTATTTTTTGTGCTACTGCACGTCCAAAGATGTTCCCTCCAAGAAGTGTACACCGTTACCATCGTCGTTCTTCTTCTTCGGTCCAAAAAGGAAAAGGAAAACGAAAAAGACAGTCACGTCATCCTAAGAAGCGCTTAGTCAAACATCGACGTCACCCCCAGAAAAGGCACACTCGTCCAAAGAAAAAGAGGAGTCACCAAAGAGGAGGATTCTTTGGTGATTTTGGAAAACACATCGTCACCTTTATGACAAAGCGATAGTCCCCCAAAAGGATAAAAGACTGTGCGACAAGTCATTGACGTTAGTGAATTTTTTTTGTTGTATGCCACGGAACCAACAAACCCACTGAGAAAGATGTCACCCCAAAAAAGACATTCCTCTTCTACCTCCAAAGGAAAGAAAAGGAAAGGACTGCCACCTCGTTTAGCCAAACATTGGGACATGTTGTCCGTCCTGTCCAAAGCTCCTTCACCCATGCGAAAAAACTCATTCAAACAGCCTCCAAAGATGTTATTGATACCGTGTGCGAATGTTGTCTGAATGTCTTGAAAGGCACAATACCTTTGTCTAAACACCAGAAAGAATGCTTAGGCAAACATCGACACGTTCTTCGTCAAATGATCCAAAAGAAAATACCTATTCGTCAAAAGAAAAAGATGTTGGTGCAACGTGGAGGAATTTTACCCTTTTTACCCATGTTACTGAAAGGAGTCATGGGTACAATAGGAGGACCCTTACTGAAAGGAGTAATGGGAACAATAGGAGGACCCTTGCTGCAAGGAGTATTGGGAAACATGGGAGGATGAAGATAAAAAGGACCAAGAAGATAAAAGGGAGCTCTGAAATCAAAAGATCTCAGACGTGATCCTTGAAATCTGATGGAAGGACGAAAACTAGCTTTAGTCCCTTACAAACGATGGATGGAATACCATCGTTGGCAAGAACAACGAACCCCACATTTACCTCCCAATCCTCATTTGACCGAGATGTCCCAGATACAACACGAACTGCAATCGTTGATGGATCGCAGCGATTTGTCAGAAACGGAAAAATCGCAACGGTACGGTCAATTATTGCAACGACTGCAACTCTTTCACCAGAAAGCTTTAGACGAAACAGCTCCACCCACTCTGAAAGATTTTAAGGCCTTGATGAAAAGTCCATCACCACCACCACTACCACCACCACCAGCGGTCAAGACAGACACAACCCCACGAAGGCCTGAGGAAGAAGAGGCACGAGAAGTTTTTCAAACACCGTCAGCAGCTCCCATTCCTAGTAAGATTGCAGCGTCCTTGTTGACCCCTTCCCCTACACCGCAACGAGAAGAACTTAAAGCTTGGGTTAAAAAGATGATGTCTACTCCACCTTCGACAGAGGTGAAAAAGAAAGAAGGGAAACCAGAAGTGAAAAAAGAAAAGAAGACCAAAGCCATTCCATTACCACCACCTCCACCACCACTACCTTCCACTTCTACGCCCGTGGCACATCGGACACGTAAGACCGTTTCCAAACCACCCCCTCCTTCCATTCAGACTAGCATTCGTGAAAATTGGATCACTTATTAAAACATGGAGAAGGTGTTAACCAGCATTTACTACGATCCAGCTCATCCTGCAGGTTACGGAGGAGTTCAGAAATTGTATCGTGCTGCCAAAACTCGACTGAAAAGTATCCGTTTACCTCAGGTGCAACGCTGGTTACAAGAACAAGCCACGTACACCTTACACAAACCCATTCGACGAAAATTTTCCAGAAGTCGCACCCAAGTGGAGGGTATCGATCACCAATGGCAAGCCGATTTAGCCGATGTCTCTCATTTAGCCACCTACAATCGTGGCTACAAATATTTGTTTTGTGTCATCGACGTCTTTTCCAAATTTGCTTGGGTCGTACCATTGACTTCCAAATCGAGCAGTGAGTTAGTGCGAGCCCTCAAACTGGTGTTGAAACAAAGTGGTCGTCACCCTCTTCGATGGCAAACGGACAAAGGCACCGAATTTCTAAACCAAGCTTTCCAAAAAGAATTGAAGAAACGTGACATTCATTTTTTCACCACCGAGAATCCCGAAACCAAAGCCAGCATCGTGGAACGTTTTCAACGTACCTTGAAAGAACGCATGTGGAAATATTTTACGCATCAACACACTCTCAAGTACATTGACGTCTTGCCACACCTCGTTCAATCGTACAACCAATCTTACCATCGGAGCATTGGACGTGCCCCCCAAGAAGTGACTCCCGACAACGAAGTGACCGTCTTCGAGCGCCTGTTTGGACCGTCCACGACAGTGCCTGTCCCCAAGAAAGGTGGAGTGTTGGCCACGGGAGATTGGGTACGCATTGGCAAAACCAAACGCACTTTCGACAAAGGTTACTTACCCAATTGGACCACCGAATTGTTTCGTGTCACTGAACGTGTGCGTGGTCGTTATCCTCCCGTCTATAAATTAGAGGACATGAACGGGGAAGTGTTAAAAGGAACGTTTTACTTACCCGAGTTACAACGTGTGACCAAAAAAGAAGACGACGTGTACGAGATCGAAAGCATTCTCGATCGAAGAACTCGTAAAGTAGGAAAGAAACGTGTCAAAGAAGTCAAAGTACGTTGGAAAGGATATCCTCCCAGTTTTGACTCTTGGATCGACGCTTCGCAACTCATCGACTATAAAAAGAAGTGACCATCATGCCCTTCAACACAGTCTCAGCTACTGCAGTGACCACTCCTTCCCCCAGTTCTTCTCTGCAAGATCTACAAAAACAACCCTTGTGGGTGTGGTGTGGAGAACGTGTGCCTAAAACTCAAATCGTCTTTTTCTGCCAAATCTTTGTGGTGTATTGTGTCATCGGTGCTGCCATTGCCAATTTGAGTTTGCAACAAGGAGATAAACAATTGTGGACCATTTTACTCAGCAGTTGCATTGGTTACCTTCTTCCCAATCCGTCTCTGAAATATTCCTCTAACGGAAACAACAACAACGGGAGCCTTGTGTCCAACGTCAGTTCCAACAGTCACCCTAACCATCCTCTTTTAGACACTCCTCTCACTTCCAGTGACTCCTCGGATACTAGAACTGTGGAATTATGAACAACCAATTTTACTTAACGTTACCCAGTGACAGTTCCATGGAGGTGTTTCCCAATAACACTTTGTGCTGTTTCTCGGCCAAATTACCTCAGGCCATCCGATTGGATCACGAAGCCCGTTGGGAAGTGGCTTTGGTAGAAATTATTCACCCTACACAAATCAAAAACATCGTCGAAAATCAAAACACTTTGACGATAGAAGTTTGTGACGATCAAGTGCAACAAGTCATGGATGAACGCGCTAGTGGTGGTGGTGTAGCTGACTTTATCAAAACACCAAACCCCATAACTAAACGAACCACTTATCTGTTGAAAGTTCCTGCAGGTTATTATTTTAGTGGTCAACATTTGGTGAACACCATAGCTGAGAGGTTCAATTTCATGTTTAGTAAAGCTTTGGAGAAAGCCAAAAAAAGTGTCACAATCGAGTACCACAAAATATCTCGTCGCCTACTGATGAAATTTTCTGAGGACAAAATATTGGCCATTACATTTTGTCCTGAATTGTATCACATTTTGGGTGGAGACCCTAAGTTAATCAAGATTGCAAACGAAATACCAGCCGTGACCAGTAACGTGGATTTTGCGAAATATTTTCGATTCCCTGTAGAAATGAACCTAGGACTGAATTTGATTTTTGTGTACTCCGATGTGGTGGAGTACAACGTAGTGGGACACACCTCCGTACCGTTACTGCGTGTCATTCCTTTCAAAGTGGATTCTGCCACGAAGGCTGACGAGGAAGGTGGAAACACCTATCACGTTCACCGTGAATTTGTAAATCCTCACTATTTGTCCGTCAGTAAGCCGTATTTCGACACTGTCAACATTACTATAAAAGGAGATCTGGGACAAAATATTCCATTCACCAAAGGGAAAGTCACAGTGAAACTCCATTTTCGAAAACGATTACTCTAACTTTTTGTCAGTCATGTATCCTGTGTACCAAGGAGTTGCTCGACAGCGAGGACATGGTTTAGGTGATATGCTCAAATCGGCCTTTCGTACAGTGGTTCCCATTTTGAAACCGATGGTGACACGAGGATTGCACGCCTTAAAAGATGCCGCGTTGACGCAAGGTAAAGAATTTCTGCAAAATGTCATCATTGACAAACAAAGCCCCAAAGAAGCTTTCTTGAGAGCAGGCAAAAATGTTTTGCTTCAAACGGGCAAAGACCTTTTGGGTCGGCGAGAAACTCCTATAAATGCCCTGGGCAATGCTGAGTTAGGCATTCCTGCTTCCCTGAGGCCACAGCAAGGACAAGGCAGAAAAAGACGACGAAAACACCCTTTCAGAGGACTTCACGCCCCTAGAGCTAGAAAGACAAAGAAAAGAAAAACCGTCCGAGAGTTAGACGTTTTTGATTATTAAAAAAAGGAAAATGATGCACCGAGAGTCTTGTGCTTGTTCCAAGTCGGAACTGGATCTGTTTGCCATGCCACCCACCATGATGACGATGCAAGAATCCCAATGGGTGGAATTTCATCCCGTCTCCTCTTTGGTGGATTCCGCTCCCATCGAGTTTGAAATCAAAGGACAGCCCGAAGATTACATCGATCTGAATAATAGTTACTTGTATCTAAAGCTGAAAGTGATCAAAACCGACAACACCAATCCGGGAGCCGATGCCGCAGTAGCTCCCGTCAACAATTTCATGCATTCCTTGTTCAGCGAAGTGGATTTGTACTTGAATAACAAACTGATCAGCAGTAGCACGGATACTTACCCTTACCGAGCGTACCTAGAAAATCTCTTGACGTACGGAAAAGAGGTCAAGAACACTCATCTGGATGCTTGCGTGGTATGGAAACCTGACACCGCAGGTGAGAACACGTTTAACGACAGAGCCCTGACAGCCGATGACGATCCTCACAATGTGGGTTTTAACGATCGTCGAAGGAAAATCCTGCAAGGTCGTAGTTTAGAACTGATGGATCGTTTGCATTTGGACATGTGGTTGCAAGAGAAGTATTTGCTGAACGGAGTGGATATTCGCCTGAGACTCAATCGCAGCAGTGTCGCTTTCCATTTGATGGCTCAAGCCAACGAGTACAAAACCATCATCCAAGAAGCCAGACTTTACGTGCGACGTGTAGAAGTGTTACCTAAAGCGGGAAACGACATCAGTCAAACATTGAGCAGATCGACCGCCAAATATCCGATACGACGTGTCGAAGTGAAAACATTCACCATTGCTGCTGGACTCCGATCCAAGATCGAAGATCATCTGTTCCAAGGACAGTTACCCAAACGTTTAATCGTTGGTATCGTCAGTAATGCAGCCTTCAACGGAGCCCACGATCAAAATCCTTTCCAGTTTAAGCACTACAGAGTGTCCAAAATTGAAGTCAGTCGCGATGGCAAGACTTTGTGTACCAGACCCTTCGAACCTAACTTTGCCCAGAAGAATTACTTGAGATCGTACTTGTCCCTGTACGAAGCTACGGGGCAACTAGGAACCAACGCCAGTCACGGTATTTCGTACGAAGATTATGTCGGAGGTTACACTTTGTGGGCCTTTGATTTCACTCCAGACCAAGGCAGCGACGAGGGACATTTCCACCCTATAAAATCCGGTCAACTGCGTGTGGAACTTCAGTTTGCAGAAGCTCTCACTGAGACGGTCAACGTCATCCTGTATGCTGAATTCGATAATACCATAGAAATCAACAGTTTGAGAGAAGTCATTCTAGACTATTAGACACAATGGAAGACTCCTATCCCTCTTTAAACAGTGGAGAATCTTTGGACATGGAATGGGAGGATAGCGTGAAAACAGAACCCCAAGACGAAGTCAAAGAGGACGAGGTAGTCGTCAAGTCCAGATGGCCAGAACAAGAACAACATTTAGTGTCCTGTTTTGCTAAACACCTAGCGAATACCATTACGGAATTGTCCAAGAAATATTGTTACGGATGTCAAAACGATCATCCCAGTCAAATTCAACACGATAAATGTATGATGATGAGTCAAGAAGAAAAATTGGACGAGTATCTGGACGACGCTTGGAGTCTCATCTCAGAAGAAACCGTGTTGCATGAGTGGTATAAAGGCTTGCGTGATCATTCCTGTCCTCCACTGACTACTCTAGAGATCTATCGCATCGAAGCTCTCTTAGCCCAGAGTGCGGAGACAAGGCAAAGAAACGGATATTTGACAGATCGTTTCAAACAAAAAGTCAGAATTGAATTGATGACTTATCATTACCTGTGAAAAAAACAAAAACAACACAACAGAAAATGGATACCTGGGAACTTTATTACCTTTTGAACAATAGTTCGTATACTGCTTCTTGGAATCCTGTCGTGTGCGCTAAAGATGAACTACCTCATCGCAAACCTAAAGACCATCAAGCTTATGTCATCAACACGGACGAAAGTCATCTTCCAGGCACTCACTGGGTTGCCGTCTACTTCCCTCAAGAGAATTGTGTGGAATATTTTGATTCGTATGGATTACCCCCTTTGGAAGACGATATCATTGACTTTATGAGAAGAAATGCCCAGACGACACGATACAATAATGTGAAATTACAAGGCACAGATTCCATGGTGTGTGGACAATATTGTGTATATTTTCTTCATCAACGCAGTCTTGGATATCCTTTAGAACATTTAGTGACTTATTTTGATCGTCACTCTTCTAGAAACGATGAGAAAATAGATCGATGGTTTTGTGACCATTATAGTTATCTTTTGTCTTTAGCTAGGAAACGTAGTGTACATCAATGGCCTCATGACTTCCATCAATGGAAATCTCACATGATTTCACAACGTTGTCAACCTTGTCAAAAATAATTTGTTTGATGTTACTTGTTACTTGTGACTTATGACTTGTTACTTGTTACTTGAATAAAAAATGTTGTGTTTTGAAAAAAATGTGTCTGTCGTTTGTTTTCAAAAAACACTGTGAATATATGCTCTTTGACTTCTTTCTATCCCTCATCATGACATTCGCTATCATAGCGTTCCGACACTAAAACCAAGTAGGGATGTTTTCTATCGCGTCCGCGTTTGAACCATATAAAGCGGGTGGGTCTCCAGTCTGACCATTCACTGTTGACTCGTCAACTTATGAAGATGCCTTCCAGACTAGCCCAGCTGAACGAAGCTTACGTCAATTTACATCGTGTCAGGCTAAACCTGATACCGAAGCCTGAAGAAATAGAGAATGTTAGGATGCTCTCCACAGTCCAAGGTCTGATAGAAGAGATGTTTAGAGAGGAAATTAAAAAAGAACAAGAAGAATGGACTGAGAAATACAGACTTCAGAAGAAGCAGAGAGAAGAAGAACAACAACAGCAGCAGCAGCAGCAGCAGCAGCAGCAAGAACCAGACAGAGGTTTTGTGGACTGTCGAGTAGACACCAAAGAATTCTCTTTCTCTTTTCGCAGAAGCAGACCGTATCCAATAGGAAAGCCTACTGCCAGACGGGGACGCAATCTTAGACAGTAAAAAAAGATTGCCATTACTTCCGTGAACAAAAAAAAAACAGCCCTTTTCAGGGCTACCCAATACTCTCGAAAAGACATACTCATTCAATTTGCCAAAATTTGTCATTAGAAAATAGAAGTGTGTCTATAAGCACTTCGTTTCTTTTGTCAGTAAAACAAAATATTTGTGTGTTTGTATGTTTAAAAAAATAGAAGTGTGCCTATAAGCACTTCGTTTCTCTGTCTTGTCCAATCGTGTCTGTCTGTGTTTGTAAGTAAAAAGTAAAAAAGTCAACGTGAGTGCTTCTTTTAAGTCCGCGTGTTACATGTGATGGTAAATTTGAGTGCTAGGGAATGTTTACTTTCACGTCCGTGCTACAAGTATATAAATTGGTGCGATCGTCAGTCTGGTTACCCACGTTGACGTAGCAGCTGCAACAAAATGAGCAGAATAACAAAACTACTAGAACTCCAGATGCACCTGGAATATGCCAGACGGTTGCTAGATGAGCTGGCTATGGAGGCTTTAGCCGAAGAAGCCAGGCTTGAAGAGGAGGAGAAGAAAAAGAAAGAAGAGGAGATGAGAGGGATCCTACCTCACCTCATGCTAAGACCTCTGTGTGAGGTCAAGCCTGAGGTGAGGACGCCTCCACAGGCAGTAGCAGCACCACAACAAAGACAGCCACAACCTCTGCCGCCAGTAACACCAGTACCAAGAGCCGCTGTCCTCCAGACAGAAAACTGGGAGGAGGAATTGGAAAGACAGAGGCAAGAGTGGGAGCCTCGGCGTCAGCATCCCAGGGTGCTGAATAGAAGAAGAAGGGAACAAGTGTTCACTATCCCTCAAACTGAGGAGTGGGATAGTGAAGCCAATCAACCTCCCTCTGCGCTCCCAACCACACGCATCAATTGGGAGCAGGACTGGAGCCGGCGATGCGTGTGTGGTGCCCGCCCTGGGAGATGTCATCATTAACCAGGTGCATTTGCAGTTCTAAAAAACAGCCCTTTTCAGGGCTAACCAGATCTCTAGAAAAGAGAACCTATTCAATTTGCCAATTCGTGTGAATGTAGTGTAGTGTGACTATAAACACTCACTCTTTACTGATGTGTGTGTGTGTGTGTGTGTGTGTGTGTGTGTGTGTGTGTGTGTGTGTGTGTGTGTGTGTGTGTGTGTGTGTGTGTGTGTGTGTGTGTTTGCATGCGCGTTCGTTGGTGTGAATAGTATATGGGTGTGTGTTTTTCTTCTCTTCCTTCGTTGGTGTGATAGTATAATGTGTGTTTTATGCTTGCTCGTTCGTTGGTGAGGATAGTATATTGTGTGTGTTTTATGCTTGCTCGTTCGTTGGTGAGGATAGTATATTTGTGTGTTTTATGCTTGCTCGTTCGTTGGTGAGGATAGTATATTTGTGTGTTTTATGCTTGCTCGTTCGTTGGTGAGGATAGTATATTGTGTGTGTGTTTTATGCTTGCTCGTTCGTTGGTGAGGATAGTATATTGTGTGTGTGTTTTATGCTTGCTCGTTCGTTGGTGAGGATATTATATTTTTATGTGAAGTTAGTGTAAGGCATGTTTTCCTTCACGTCCGTGCTTGAAGTATATAAAAGCATAGCGTTCGTCATTCGCGCCATTCTACACAGAATAAAAAGGAACAGAAAAATGGATTTAATCAACAAGTTAAGAGATAGTTGGTGCTGGATGGTAGATGGAGTCTATGTAGTGGAAAAACTTCAAAAGGAGTGGAGGTTTCAAGTTAGCCTAGACTTTATCGCGAGACTCAAAGCAGCAAGTTATCATTTGCAAATGATAATAATGGAAGAAGCAGATAAGTTGAGAGGTTTCAACTATCCGAAATATGTGAGAGTAGGAACCTTGAAGGAGATTTTGGATATTGTCGTTGAATTGGAATCTTTTTTGGAAGGTATCTTCTCTTTAACAGAATGGCCTTTTGTCAAAAAAGGCTTAGACAATATCAAGAAAGCGGAAGACCTAATGAGAAAAGTACTGAAAGAAGAAGTTGAAAAGATCAAGGAAACGTGGAAGAAAGAAAGAAAGGACAAAGAAAACCAAAAAAAGAAAGAAGAGTTTGAGAAACTAAATCAGAACTGGATGAAAATCCAACAAAAATTCAGAGCTCTCGGACATCCTGACTGGATGCCCGAAGAAGAAAAGAGAAAGAAGAAAGGAATTATTGGGAAAATCAGGACATGGTGGAAGAACTGGAGAAAATAAAAGAAGAAGAACCCAAAGGCCCTTTTCAGGGCCACTTCCAATGCCTCGAAAAGATCTTAATTTTCATTTTGTCTCCAACCCAAACGAATATATAAAACCCTTACTCTTCTTATACACGAATACTCTTGATTCGTGTTTGTCTATAGCCCTCTCTCAGGTAGCCTGACGTCACAGTACTCCTCTTTTTGCTACATTGTTACCAGTGTGACGTCATGCCACCTGTCGCTTATCGCTATACAAACCCACAGTATACTAGTAGCCGCTCTACAAAATTTCCATTGACGCTATACAGGCCCAGGGTGTGCTAGTCCCTCTACCCAATTTTCCATTGACGCTATACAGGCCCAGGGTGAGATTTTATTTCTTGACGCTATACTGGCCCAGGGGGGGGGTCTGTAATGCTAATTCCCATTGACGCTACGGTAACCCCATATACTACTGCCGTCTATGTTTCTGACGGTGTTTGTGTCCAAGAAGATAATCCGCCATTTCTTTCTTTTTCGCTGGTGAATTTAATATCTGGATCAATGTTATTAATGTGATCTGTGAATTCAGTTACATGTTCTAACTTCTGCTTAGTGTGTGTCATCCACAGATCTGTACCAAGAACACAGGGGATTGGGAGCAGTGGTGAGTGCTAACAACTGGAAGCGTTCCATATATAAATTACCCACGATAGGGGAAACTGGTGACCATATAGCTGCTCCGTGTATTTGAAGATACACATTTCCATCATACACAAAGTATGTGCACTTCAAGCACAACTCCAACAGTCTTGTTACTTGTTGTCGTGGCATTGGTGTCTTCTGTGTAATGGTACTGTCATTAGATAATTTGTCATTAATAACTAACAAAGCTTTATCAGCTGGTACACTAGTAAATAAAGCACTCACGTCTGGTACACTAGTAAATAAGGCACTCACGTCTGGGACAATCTATTCCATCATGTTAACAGTCAGTAGAGATTAAATCAGTCTGCTGATGAAGTTCTTAGTGTGGGGACGAATACTTCGGGTTAGCTTTCTCTGTACTGTTTGTGTATGTGATTGAAGAGATAAAACATTGTTAAAGACGTATAAAATTGGTACAAAAATATGCCTCGCTTGGCGCCCAGCATTAGGAGGTAAGTGTTAGGACAGGTTGGCCTGGTGTCAGGATAGTGTGATTGGGTGAGACATGATACCACATGTCTGTGGCATGGTACTCCAGTGCTAGACGTCACTATCAACTGCTACACTGCATACATCGTAGCGATATTACTGAAAAATTGTTAAAGCTAGGTTAAAATCCAGATCACACACACACACACACACACACACACACACACACACACACACACACACAGAGTTAAAACATTGTCAGTTATGAATAATTCTACAGTTAAGTTTTCACCAAAGAAAATTTTGTCAGTCGACGATTCTCCCTAGAAGAAAAAATACAAGGTCAGACCCGCCTTCTAGCAGAAACAATATTTAATGCTATCTCTGATCATATGTATAAGAGTATGCAATACTATCTCATCTCAGAGTTTGATTATAAACTCATACTAGACCAGTGCGACAAATATTCACCACAAAAATATAAATATGGACTGTTTCGCACAAGGCACGCGTTTCCGTAGGCATAGATGAAGTAGCAAACAAAACAGCTGATTGCCCGCAGAAGGGCAGAGGCCCACTCAGAGTTAATGAGACAAATAGCTAAGGCTGTGTATGCCTGATAAGCTGTGTGGTGTCTGCCGAAACCGTGGGTACGTTCGTTGCAGCAGCAAAACTGTCAGAGCAACAGCTTTCCGCTCCTCCACCCACATTCAGCGCGTCTCGACCATATGATGATGTCTTCTAATAACGAAGAAATGCGAATCTAGATGCGGTCTATTTTACGCCTGTTTTTATAGTATCTTCGAAACAACCGTCAATGCTTGACGAGTTATTGCCTTTGTTATATACGGCCTGTATGTTTGCAGTAGAAGGTCGTGAACTATCAGTATTGCCATATACATTTTCGTACCCGTTCCAGTCGAAGCTTGCTGTAACAATTGTTGTCAATGGAACGATAACAACAATAAGAAAGCAGTCCGTACACGATGTAACTAATGGGAGAACTAAAATTTGCTATAACAAACGCCGGCTAAAAAAAAAAGATTAAAATTATCATCTGCAAAAGGACATCTGTCAATCATGGGGCAGTTCTCGTCTGGTTTATTTACTTAGACCTTACCGGACAGACTTCATTCAGTAATTATCGTGACCAGTTGCGCGGCTTGTTACCTCAACTGCCTACATACGAGTTTAAATTCAACCACATGGAATTTCTAGGTTCGATACGAAACGCTATTAATTCCTAATGTAATTCAAACTATTCGCACAATATCTAGTTTGAAATGAACCCGCAATCAAATTTCCGGACGAAATTAACCGAAGGTAATTAAAACCAAGATAATATAATTTACCCTTCCAGGATAAATACAGGTAACTGTACGTGTGGTTATGTAATCAGTGCCGACTCAAGACCGGCACCAGAATTTATTTTTATACTAGATAACAAATTAATAATGGCTAAAAGTTTTCCCCAGCTGAATAATAAATGAAAAGGGTTAACTCGGTCACACAGTGCACTGATCAAGTGTTCAACTCATCCACTACCATATCTGTCAACTCACTTATAATTTACATGTTAACACAAATATTTAAGAGTACAAAAATAAAATATTAATTCTCACTAACACCTGTCTGTCTGTGTCATCATTTGTCCCAGTGTAGTAACTATCAACAAAGTTCAACCCATATATTCTCAACACTGGGAGAAGGTCTAATGTCTGCGTCTCAATGTGGTAACTATCAACTAAATACAGTTCAGATATGCTTAACTCTAGGAGAAGGTCTAATTTCTTTACACCGGATTTCAGAGCATATAGGGAACT
This sequence comes from Megalonaias nervosa, assembly GCA_016617855.1. Taxonomy (NCBI): domain Eukaryota; kingdom Metazoa; phylum Mollusca; class Bivalvia; order Unionida; family Unionidae; genus Megalonaias; species Megalonaias nervosa. The sequence continues at coordinate 25,552 of JAECUM010090559.1, read as the reverse complement.
CATCTGGTTGTGCACGATAAATTAGCTTGATTTGTATTGAAATTTATGTGGGTATCGTTAGACCAGATAACACAGACAGCATCGAACATCCTTTATATAATGATTATTATGTTTGCATGTTAAGTTTAAAATTTGCCACACAGAAGGTTTATATATTTAACTTCGTCTTCGTTTAACTCTTATTCGACTCAAATGAAACATACTTAGCCGCTCTCAAACCAACGGTAACTACATAAGTCCCAGCTATTGCTGTCATTGCCAATGACACAAATGCATCAACCCAAAAGCACCCGACACACATTTCTACGATGGATAAATGGTGTCACATCTAAAGAGTAACTAAATATCCGAGAGCCTTCAAACAGAGCGTTTCAGCCCTATATCGGTCTCTTACAGATGGCAAGAAACATTTTTAGGCTCCGAGATGGATTTAGACTAAACGTCCAGACCTGTTTTGGGGTTCTGGAGTTTCTCGACAGGGGACAACGCGGAGATATTAACCCCTTGGGAGCTTGCCTCCGATCCCAAATAAAGTCCGTTCGCCCTAACTGCTGCTAATACTATCACTATTCATCAGTATAGAAAGCATATCAATGAAACCTTCAAACATCAAATCGTAGACCTTCCAAACAAAGAAGACAGTAAAACAGACATCTTTATAAATAGACTATCCCCAGTGAACAAATCGTGGTATGCTTAGCATCAGTGACTTCAACACCATCTTCAATCATTCCAATGTCGGTGCGCCAAGGAGGAAACCAGACAAAGAATGCTCTATATGTCAATATCAGTCATTTTTTGACAAAGTTCCATCTGCCGGCAAACATCAACAGAGCCTAGACGTACTTCAGAGACGGTTGTCATCATATTATTGAAGAAAACATCCCTTTTGGATGAGCTTCCAATATTATAGGCAACCATGGATAAGCAGATGTATCAGAATAATTATCCAACTGCAATGTATACGGTTGGATCAGAAATGTCATTATTTTAAAAGAACAACACAAACGCACACATACACACGCAAAATGTATTGTTGTAATGCCCACGGCATCTATCTTTGAGATATGCTGAGCATTGACTGATCAAATTGAATTTCATCAAGGGAAGTAAGAGGGACTAAACATGTGTAGCTTTCTTAAAAAGAAAGAGATGGTCTAACTTTTTGCGACAGTGCCAACAAAATAAACATATTTAGAAGCAATCTACCTAAGAGGCTTTTGATAAAGTACCCCAATAACGACTCCTAAAGAAGTTTCTTCACTATGGTACAGCAAACAACACACTTAGCAGTGCTGAGGATGTTCCCTCCAACGGTACATAGAATTTTGTTCTATGCAATATTTAGTCAATTTCTATACTTCTCACAGCATGCGTCCTGCACGGTAAATCGCTGGGTCCCCTTATATTCATGTCATACATGAATCACCTACCTGAGTCTGCATCATGTAAAGTCAGAATCATTGAAGACCAGTGCTTCTTACACATAATCATCTGTTCCACCGAGGGCTGTACTACAATTCCAAATGACCATGACAATCTCCAAGAGTGGGAGTCAAAATGGCAGTGGTGCAAGTCAAAATGGTGTAACAGAAGATTCAGACCTCCACAGGCAAAGGACGAAACCTACATGACCCTTATCTGACCCATACTTACATATGCCTCTGCTGATTGGGCCCCGCATACAGAAGCACTGCAGCATCAAAGACCTGGGAAAAAAGAGTCTGAATAAAGAAGGGGTAACTCTACGTTGACCATGCAGCCTAGATGAGATGCTTATCGAGTCGTATGTTACAACTACTATATTTAGGTCTAGATTACGCGGTGTGAAATACCGGTAGTTCTAATCTACTTCATCTGTCTAGAAGAACAGTTTCTTCCCCCACTTTGCCTTCACGTGGAATAGCCTCCCTGAGAGAAAATCAGCCTGTACATATTGGAATTCTTCCAAGAGATTTTGACCATCTTCTGTTTTAAATGTTAGAAACTATATTTGTACCGTTGTCTTTAACATATATAATGCGGTATTTCAACACCACTCATGTACACACTAAATAGCGACTGTATTCAGTCAAACGAAGCACAAGATGATGAAGATGATTTTCACGGAGTATGACGTCATGAAGAGTTATGGCACCAACGCGCGTGCGCATTATTGGCATCAGCAAAAGAAACTACTACGTTGCACTTTATATTCCTTAGTTTGTAGTCAAAATTAATATCCATTTTTATGTGCAGAAGTAATTATTGCTTATTCCATATTGTAAAATTGATTTCAAAACCTATGCGAAATAACACCTTATTAGTAAGACGAGTGGATCAATGTAATTCATTCTATAAAAGTCCCTCAGCTTTTTATATCAAAGTTCGACTCTGTTCAGATTTTATCATTATAAGTACCTGTTGATGAAATTTTATTTTAAGACATACATTATGGAAAATCTATAGATTGATATACGCGTTGTGGAACTATGTGCTAGCTATTAAGTCTTTGCACAGAATACACATTAAGAGCGATGATGGCATTAATTTATACCTTTCAATAACTTAGTAATCCATGTCTGCTAAATGAGGAGTAATGAACTATTGGAGCGCTTTGGCATTCCCGAGTTACCGCAAGACAGTTGTGACCAAGACCCTTTCCCCCATCACACTTTTAAATTGCCCGCTTTTAGATATTTTAAAATAATTTGTGAAGTTAAATACCATTTAATATTTACTTTCAGAAGAAATGTATTCCAGTAAGATAGCCAAAGTGTAGGAGAGTGTGTGTATATATATATATATATATATATATATATATATATATATATATATATATATATATATATATATATATATATATATATATATATATATATATATATATATACATACGAACTCCATTCGAAAGGGAAAAAAATTTGTCTCAAAATATTGTAATAGTCGCTTTAATTTGATGTTTTTTCTTGTACACATATTGCCTGTTATAGGTACTGCAATAGAGAAGTGCGATATTAACAGGTAACTATAAATTATATGTATTGATTTTCCCCCTTGTGGAGAGAATCACATATTGCACTTACACACATGAATCTATCCACAGTTACCAACCACACGACATTAGATCTTCCTTCAGTTTGAGTATAGATAAAGGGAAAGTATTGATTTGTATAAATTTACCATGATATGGATAACCCGGGAGTTTCCCAAGTGTGACGTTTCCAAATGTAACGTTTTCTCTCTCCCTCGACCCCTCTCATTCTCAGACACACATGCATTCACACACACGTAGCCAAAACGAATGCCTTCACATTAAGAGACAGAAGATAATGACATTTTGTCTCTTGGAATAATTCGATTGAATAATCTGTTTAATTTATCCTTCATACCATTTATTCATCCTTCACTCACTCCCTATTCCTAGTTATTTACTCTGTGTGTGTGTGTGTGTGTGTGTGTGTGTGTGTGTGTGTGTGTGTCTTGGGTATGACTCGGCTGGGGTTCGAACCCGCGATCTTCCGCATTCGAGGTGGACGCTGAAACCACTAAGGAAACCGGAACGGTCTTTCTTTTCTTGTACTTAACCATCTTAATACATGCACACGCATACATACACACGTATGCACTCCAGCACGCAACACATACCTACCTACCTACCTACCTACCTATCTACCTACCTACCTACATACCTACCTACCTACCTACATACATACATACACTCAGACTTAATGTTTATAATAAATATGCAGATGATGTAAATGCAAACAACGGATCATCTGCGCAAGTATTTCATTAATATGATGTCTAATTCGTGCAAATCTTGACCATATTTGTTATTTCTCTAAATAAAGTATTCCTTTATAGGTTATGCGTCTGAAATCTAGCATAACAAGAAAACGAGTTTTGGGATATCCACTGAGTATGGATGCTGAGCAATCCCAGAAATGTTGGAGTATCCCGTTGGACGAAGATATCAGTGTCACTCCCGTCGACAGAGACTTAAAGAGAGGTCGGTAGCTTTTTGTTATATACACGTCCATTTAATGACTTTTTACTGAATTACTGAATTTATAACTGTTATTTTGTGTTATTAACCTTGTGTAGTGTAACAGGATGAATCCTGGTTGGGGTTGGATTTCACGAAAACAATTTCGAGAATCAGATGTTTATTTATAAATTCACGCACGTGTTCACGTTATTATTTCCCTAATTATCCCTTGGCAAATCGCCTCGCTTGTCGCTTCCTGACCATCCCCTGCTTTCAACAGCAATCGCGACTCTTTGGTCAAGCCTCTTTCATTTCAGACAATCGGGGAAGATGTGGCCCCACTCCTTATATACGTAACACTGCTTGTATTTACGATTTGCATTCCTTCAAGATCGTAAATTTTTCCTTTTATTATGTTACGACTCTATGGTCATAAACTAAGTAACAGAAAGAAGCAAAACCAGCAAGTTTTGTAAAACTTAATAAATAATGTAATTATCAAAGTTATAAATTAAAATGTTTGAGGGACTTACAGTATTATGAAATGAATCAGACATAATCCTGAAATGTTCTATTAAAATCCAAAAGAAAGAAACGTTCCATATACATTTCAGATTCAGAAATGTACTGGTCCTCCAAGAACGAGACGTTATCAAAATGGCGTTGTCCAGAACTCCTTTGAATAATTCAGAATAGTTCAAAAATAATATTTTCGTCCAATGAGCAATTTCTATTTCCACTGAACATTCCAAACAAATGTTGTTCCTCTTAAATAATATATAAGCATGTAAGTACGACATAAATCACGTCTGCTGACTTGATGCTGCTACAGGAACACAAGAAATAAGAATGACTCCAGAATAGGAATGAAAGTCTGATTACCAAGTTCTCTAATTACATATACTTTCAAGTGTCTAGCACGACTATATATCGCGATATACCCCATGTGACAGATCTTACTACTCAGTCTAATAGTTCAAATAGTAGTATGAATAGATGATGATCCTCTCTCAGAGACCCCCCTGCCCCCCAAAACGTTGTATGTTAACATTTTTGTCAGCAGCCCTTTTTAGCTCAAAATAATGACTTTCACATGATAAGGCTTTTTCTAACACATTTTCTGACAAAAATATGTTTTGTCGGGCAGGGTGGGTCTCTGAGATAGGATACATCATCTCTTCCTACTACTATGACAATCTATCTTATTGATACAAAATGTTATATTAAACAAATGAAATATATATAATGGCTTACTATAAACCATCAATAAGACATGTTGGATTTGATCTAACAAATAGATTTTGTAAAAGATTTAATTCGATCAAAGCAGCGTCAGGTTATACTGGTATAAAATCTAATATAATAAGCGATTGTGTTAAAAAAGTGGGCTATCATATATCGCCGAAATATGGGTCAGTATGGTTATTCGCGACTGAAAATGATATGAGAATAACGGGTTGGGCAGATGATGTGATGACATTTATCGATAACATGGTCGATATATTATTTGATAAGGATATTTCTAAGCAAAAATATACAGCGCGGGGTGACATTCGGTCTACCATTCCATAGTTATATCAGATAAACCTAATGAGGTTCCGAATCTTTGTTTAGACATTTACCCCCAAAAGAACCCCTAAATATCCGAAACCGAAACTTTGGAGGCTCAGAGGGCTGTCCGTACGTGTAGGTTTTGTTTGCCCCCGAAAGAATTCCTAAATATCCGTAACCGAAACTCTAGAAACTCAGAGGGTTGTTTATACACATGTAGGTCTTATTTTAGGGACTAATCAGATTCTGTTTACTGCCTTACAAGAATTCCTAGATATCCGTAACCGAAACTCTAGAAACTCAAAGGCTGATTAGTCTTTGTGACCTGGAATCTCATTAGGTTTATTTTTAGTTTTGCGATTGTGTCTTTTGGAATGGCCCTTGTGTGGGGTACCCCTTTAGTGAAGTCACAAGGTCACGACCTCATATCGCCCCCCGCTGTATATTTTTGATGAGATGATATGATGATGATGATGATGATATGATGAAATGCCGTCTTCACGCCAGCACACCAACCCCCAATGATCAACCAATGGGTGATTCACAAAAGTGAATCCACCACGTGTTGACGTAGTGGATTGGTGTACTCTGAAGACGGGGGGGGGGGGCTGGAGCCCCCAATAGATTATAAATCTTGGCCTAAAATCGCCTCCCGCAGACATATGTCTTTCACGAGTCTCGAACCATGACCCCCAGGATGAGAGTTTCAGCACGTTATCAATTGAGCTATCGGACGCATTTACGTGTTTAAGATAAAATAGTTATCATATGGTTACCAAAAGCACAGTAGTCCTAAAAACTACAGTGTTCGATTTTCTTAACAAAAACCACATTTTATTTTTCCAATTTCCAAAAAATATAGAAATATATAATTCTGCATAACACGAATAATACTGTATAGCCGATTTCTTCTTAGGCAACAGAATTCTCTGTTCGCCGTTACCATGGAATAATCAATAACAGACCTAATAACTACAGCCAGTCACTAGACAATAAAATATTGATTGCCTGTTATGCACTCTGTGAAACCTGTAAGTGGATGTTATGTAAACAAAGAATACAGTATTATTATTTTGTCAGTTTGGAGCGAACTGCATAGAAGAAATCAAATAATTCGTATGGAAAGTAAATACCGCATATGCGTTCTTGCAAGTGGAAGTAAACTACAGACAAAAAATATGTAATAGCATTATGCAGATCATAGATTTTCTTGTTTGTTTCACTAATTAATTAATAACAAAACTGCACAGACTAAAATATGCCCTCGCATGATACATATAACCAGATCTGGTAATGTTGGCATTTTATCAAGTCATATACGGTTGGCCTTAGGGAGAAAATCTACAGTATTATTATTTACGTAAAGGAAATTTCTAGTTATTTTAACAAATACAGAACTGCACCAGAATTTGAAAGTCTTACAAATGCTGTCATGTTTACATTTCACTAAGAAATACGTACAAGTATATATTTTATGTTCGACAACTTGTGAATGATTTTAAACTAAACCCTAGCGTTATTATCTCCTTTTTTTAAAAACTATATTTCTAACCCTATGGAAAGTATGTCCACATTAGCTATTAAGTATAACATGTTTTCGAAATTATATAACAGAAACTTAATTCTGCCAGATACCTTACGGCGACTTTCGAATAGCTCTTTCAATGCTAATTTGCTTAGAAGATATTTGCTACCTTTTGCAAAAACTTTTGACCTGTCCAAGTCTATGATGATTTTTGTGTACTGACCTTGGCTTATTGGATCGTGTAAATTTTCATATTTTGATGAAAGCGCATCTCTTAAATTTTCGAGATACGGAAAATACTCGCTATCGTCTGTTCTAATAAGAGAAAGTTTTATTCTATCAAATTTACTAAAACAAATACCTGAAACTTCATCATTAAATTCAAATGATAATTGTTGGTTATTTACCATTATTTTTTTCATTTTGCTATTAACTCCATCGGCTAATGTTAAATTTTCAAACATTATTCTGATGCTTAGACAATATTACTTAAATAATGTCCAAGCGCGAGAGTATTAATTCCGTCTTTACAATACCTTTTATCATCGAAATTACTTAGTCCACGTTTTATAATTGTATTCGTTTCAAGCTTATGATAATTAGTCCTAATTACATTGGTTTTAATAAAACTGACGCTATTGTTAAGAGCCGCTTTGAAATCCTCAAAATGTATCATCTTTTTCACATATCCGCGAGGGATACCTTTAGCTTTCTTGGTCAGTTTATTGTCGTCTAATATGACAGCATACATTTTGCTTCTTAGTCCAACAAACTCTCTCACAGGTACAAACATAAACTCATCTTTCATTTTTCCAATAACTTTCTTGTTAGAATTATCATGAAATTCACTACAAGTTGGATAATCTGATAAATCGAACAAATTTTTATTATCGTAAATACCTTGATAGACATTTTCACAATTTATATCATATACCAGAGAGTCAGTATCAGTAAATAGCAACTCTGAATCTGGTCACATTTTTTTGGTAAAATTATAATGAAAATCGTACATCAGCCACTTTGATATATCAAGTACAGCTGCACCAACATAGATTGGCTTATTTAACCTTAAATTTGTCTTTCGTCGTTGTATTGCGGCAAGATTTTCATTAAATATTTTCATACTAACAAAACCATCGTCGCTAACTAATTTATTTCTGCGATTGATATCATTAACGATCTCAATCGAAACTCTCCTGCGTATATTTTCCATAATCTTACCAAACACTGAGTTGTTCATTAACTTGAAAAAGTTTTTCTCAAATTCGGTTTTAGCTACGGCACGACGTTTCGTATTTAGGTCAATATAATCTGCCATCCACCGCAACTGATTAAACTTTAACACGCGATGGACTTTTCTCAGAATTAGTCCAGCATCTACTGCTTGCTTTAGATTTTTGTAATGCATGACGTAATTTCTTTTATCTAACAAATTTGGAACTAGCTTGTTAACGATAGAACTTTTTGCCGTTGTCATTGCTCGTTGTTCAGGCGATAATAAACTGTAATCAATCGTCATTGATTCTGCGCAAAACGGATAGTCGTTATGTAGATCATGTAACGAACTGGGATAGTCTAAATCAACTTAACAAAGTATGAAATATCTTTCAGTTTCTTTAAGAAATTGGTTTGAAGTTATCCAATAAAACCCACCGCAAGGCATTGGCTGTGACATGGCCCACCCATACAAATTCACACAATCTAAATAAATAATGTAACTCGACGGACGATTTTTATCATAACTTTTCAAATATTTATTATTAGCCGCTGCATATTTTTTTGTTATGACGCTAATTCCGCCTCTAATGCCTCTTTCAATAAAGTTAAACATATCGACATCTGTTAAGAGATCTAATTCTATTTTGCTAGTTTTTAGTAGAGCATCCCAAGACAGCCCCGGAGCAGAATAATACCAACAGGGGCCTAATCCCTAATTTGCATGACTAACCTGACGAAAATTTTCGAAAACATCTGCTAGCAATAATACATCCGTTTTCAGATATAAATCGTGATAATCGCCAAATGTTTTACAGGCAAATTTATTCCACATATCTTGTGCATATTTATACTCGTCGTCGCTGATGTTTTCATTCTTGAGCTGCGAGTAAAATTTATCTTTGTCAGGTAGAGAAGTTTCATTAAATCTGCTCCAATCGTCGAGATATTCGTAAGGAAAGATACCTTTTTTTGTCAGATCGATATAGTTTTCACCGAAGCAGCTGCGCAGATTATTGAAATTACTGCAGCCTTTAACGAGCTCGTCTAATGATGCTGCCATAAATTGCATGCTGTCGATAAAGCGTAATTTGCCGAGGGTCACCGACATATACTTTTCAAAATTATTTGGAATACATTTTATCACGTTATTCAATTTTAGTTTAGCTTTAATGTTTTTATCACCAAAAGCTTCTACAATGATGTGACTGTCATAGCCACGAAAGTTATGTAAAACTATGGGAATAAAATCCGGAGAATGAAATTTCAAATTGCAACTGTTATGAGCTGCTCCGCGATATTGGCCGGTCAAATGACAGTGATCTCGTACCTTGGAGTCCGCCAGCAACTGTTCGCAAATATGACAATTAACTGCCTCATCAAAGTCGAGTTGTTGTTTAGACGTTATTCTGATTGGAGCTGTTCTAAGTAATCTGTTAGAAATTGTATTAACTTCGTCTATTAAATTTTTTAGTAACCACACGGCAGGATTTTCACCTCTATATAACCTTATCGGAGATGAAAATTTATCGCTGGCGCAACAAACTACTTTATAAGCTACACCGCAAGGAATATGCTGTTGTATTTTTCTGGTACTTGATTTGTTCGGATTATTTTCAGCTCCAGCTACGGGAACGAGTAGACACTCGAAATCGGCGTAAATAACAAAAGGAATACTTAGTTTATGATTATAATTTTTAAATTTTAATATTTTTTCTTTTTCGCTAGGCATAGTTATTTTTTGAACGTTGACGCAGTATTTGAGATGCTCTTGCAGTCTTTCATTGTTAGTAAAGCCGTGCAGACATCTATAACAGAAATATTTCTTGTTTTTGTTTTTACTGTATTGTCCGCCAACTAATCCGTTAAAGTTTTTTATCCAACAGTAATGTCCCTGGAAAAATAATAAATTTATTGTTTTTTGCGAAGCATTTTCTGAGACATATCTAGGGTAAACATTTTCCTTTTCGTCTAGGCCGAAAACATTTACTGAGATACCGTTTTGTTTTTCGAATTTTGGTATATTATTTTCTGCTACTGGAAAGTTGATGCCATCAAAATTGAGTTCGTTCTTGTGCGGAAAATACTTGTTGACGCGATCGGAATTTTGTTCTTTGGGAAACATCGCGGAAAGAATAGACCACTGGAAACATTTGTCATCGTTGTTTTTGACATTTATACAGCACTTTTTGTTCTTAATTTTTTGAGGAAGATCGACGTACAAATTACCGCGAAGTACGTTATATTTTGCTGTGTGAAATAAAACTGCTTTTATCATTTCGAATTTCCATCCTGACCCTGACGAAGTAAATTATTCTAGTTTTTTATTTATTTCTTGATGTATTTCATCGGCGACCATGGCAATGTTTATTCCAGTTAATATTTTTCTAGATTTAGCTGTTAAATAGGGCTCCGAGATTTCGCTCTCAAAACTTTTTGTTTCAAAAATTACGTCAAGTACATCTTCGACTGCGTGTAACTTTGATAAAATCGTATGATATTGGACTATGAGTTTGATACTTTTATGAGCCGCAAGTTCTTGAGCTATAACGGGTTGTAAAAGATGAAATAAATTTGTAGAGCTAAAATTAGCTAATATGGTCTGATCGTCGAGTTTATAACTGTTATCATAGCCTGAAAATGCTGAAGCAATTTTTTCGGATTTGATAATGCTCTTTTTAGCAATGTCTCGCAATTTCAACATTATATGTATATAGTAATACTGTTTATTTAATTGAAATTTTTTAAATTTTTTAATTAGAGATATGAAAAAATTTTGTATATATATAATGACAGAAATCTTGAGATATCTACCACTGACAGCGGAAGAGCAAGAGAAGTATCATGTACATCCGAAGTATAACTTATATGCTGGAAATGCATTAGGTTCTGTTATCAACATAGCAACCGAAAAAGCTATTGGCGTACCAACACCGATTGGTATCTTAATTTCAGTAAATGGTGATAATGCAGAAAGAACTGAAATGTTTAGAAAAGATTTTATTTATACTTTATTTGTCGGAGATATTCCAGAAGGACAACGAGTATATAGAGCAAATGGCGCAATTGCTGATGATAATATCGAAAATTTAGGATTACAAAAAGAATATCAATCTCATCCAATCTTTGACCTATACGAGGCAAATGATAAGGGAATTATTCGAAATATAAAAACAAAAAATGTTATTGGAAATTTGAATAATGATGGTTATTTACAAGTAACTGTACGTGGAACAAAAACTGATCAAATCAATTATAAGTCGCATAGATTTATTTACGAAACTTTTCATGGTGTTATTTCAAATAATTTAGTTATCGACCACATTAACAAAATTAAAACCGATAATCGTCTAGAAAATTTAGATTTGGTTACACAACAAGAAAATAGTAGAAGAGGAGATACTGGTGGTGCTAGATATTCTAAATCAATTATCTCGATAAATCTGGAAACGTCTGAAGAAATCAAATTTCAATCAATAACATCTGCAGCAAAATATCATAAAATTAATTCAGCTAGAGTAAAAGATGTCGCCGACGACAAAAGAAGATCAACAACGTCAATGTTGACATTTGACAGATTTAGTTTTAGATACGATAATTAATAATATTTTCTATATCATTACGAGAAAGACAATTATGACCAAATTCCATTATGTCATCGCGATTTAATCGTAACGTCATCATCGCATTTGTATTGTTTTATTTTATCCGCTGCTGTTAACAAAAATTTATCAGATTCGCCCAATGTTATCATAACGTCAACAAAATGAAAATTATATCCCAGCAAGCAATTTCGAACTGCTTCGGCTAATTCATTTTTGTTTAATATATTAACTCGACAATGATATTTTATTTCCATATTATATATTAATTTTGATAAAAAGATTATTATCATAATGAGCTTAATCGAGAGACTGGCTCAGCTATACTCGGAAGATTTTGTTCCAGTTCCTAATGTCACATTAAAAAATATCACCGACAACAGATTTGCTGATTATCCTGAAAATGATATTTTGTATAACTATGACGATGACGAAGATGATGTTGTTGTTAGCAAGAAACATTTAAGTAGACCAACAACTGGTCGATATGATGTTAAGTACCACATTGCCAAAAAAATATTAAAATATAATTTTAGCGTTGCCAAGCACCAAATATTTTGGCAACTTATAAGGCCCTTTCTAAACGTAAAAGTACCGGGACAACAAAGAAACATAAAATACGATTTTATTTTTGTTAAAATATTTAATTTAATGCCAGTCGATGATGCGAGAAAATTACACTTAATTTCTTTATGTAAACCAGTAAAATGTAGACCAGTACTAAGAAAATACGAGCAAATTTATAATAATATTATTCAGTCGATGCAATCGCAGTCGATGAAATCGATTTAGTTGGTACCCAACTATTAAATTTATCGCTATATCCGCGCCATTTAACTAAACTTTTGTTGCCGCGCTTTTTAATAACTTTTTCAATAACAAATACATCTTGTTCTGTTTTCTGAAGTTCTTGCTCGTAAAAACTGCCAGTTATAGGTTCTCCTAGCAAATCTTTTAACGAATATGTAACTGGTATTGTTAAAAGTACTTTATCAACAACAAATACTTCTTCGCTCCAGTTCGGAGTAAATCTCTTTTCAAACGTTTTTTTCGTCAATGAAATTCTAACTTTATCGCTAACTTTAAATTTGTGTCTGCGGTACATGTTTTCGTTAGCTAGTATTGGATTTGCAATCGCATCATTAGGCGACATTTTAGTGGTTCGATATTTCGTGTTATTATATTCGTCAACAATTTTCTGTAAGTTGTTGATGTATTTATTCGTGTTTTTAGCTGTCAAATACTTATGAATTTTTTCGTTAAGCGTGCGATTAAATCGTTCGACAATGACTCTTTTTCCCTCATTTCCAGTAACGTATTTTTTAATGTTATTTTGTTCCAAAAACTGCTCGAACTTTTTGTTAAAAAACTCTGCACCGTGATCGGTCCAGATTCTATTCGGTTTTCTTTCTGTAGTTGTTATTATATGCTTTAGCGCGTCAATCACTGAGGTCCCTGTTTTATCCGAAACCGGTACACTAAATGCATATTTACTGAAAACATCGACAACATTAAAAAGATATCTCCGTGGAGCGCCATCAGCGCCAACGTTAAATTGAGCTAGATTTGACATATCAACTAAATCTATCGCCCAAATGTCATCAACGGCATTTGCTACAATCTTGCGTCGCGGAAACTTTTTTTTTAGGTCTATGTAGCTCGACTGCAAGCGACGTTGTCGCTGGGTCATCATATAAGTCTCTACCTAGTCCAGACTCTCCGAGTCCGAGTTTATATTTTGCTCCAATAATACCCTGTACCAGTCCTCGGTCAACACGCTCTCGCATATTTACTGGTTTCATTTCGCGAAGTTCGTCTAACATTACTTTGTCGCAGCTGTGTTTTGTTTCGCCACTAGGAAGATCAATATCTCTGTAGCAGATATCATGACGCATCGCTATTGCGTCAACCTGATTGTAAGGCTCCTGTCCTGGCAGCGGATTATCATTTTCGTCAAGTTGCTCATCAAGCGGATTCCACGGGCCAGTATATTTATGGCCTGGCAGTGTCCAACCACCTTTCGGTTTCGGCAGTTTGCCAATTAATTTATGTATATCTATACCGTTCCAATTATTTCTCTGTTATTGCATTTCTGGCAATATGTAACAATTTTATTTTGCTCGAGACATAAATCTCTATCTGCATCGCAGTTGCACGTCATTATTTATTTAGTCGTCTACTAAAATAACGTCAGGACAGCCCGCCCCGGACTTTGCTGGCAAAAACATACTTTTTCTTTTTCCACAAATTGCGCAAATACTTTTCAGCATTATTCTATTATTCTTCGTTTTTTCCGTTTTTTCGTCTTTATTTTCTGTTTTAGCTTTACACTTGAGACAATATGTTGACATTGTTATATTCCTTGATTATATCAAGGAGTTTATACAAAATTAATCGCGATCTCATCATTAGCGTGAGAGGGTTGTTTGTCAAATTGCAAAATAAACTTTAACAAATCTGGATTTTTGGTCATCTGTTTAATGAACATTATGCAATAATATCCACAAGCGGAAGTTCCAACTAGTTGAATTTGATTAGACGAATAATTTATTATTTTGTTTTTACTCATATATCTTTTTACCGCGTCACTTGGTGGAATTCCGAACGAGTCGAAATAGTTGTTATCAAAAACAGCTACCCAATGAGTACCAGATCCGTCATTAAAATCTTGTATATTTATCACACAAGAACCTGGCGACGATGTCGCTGGCGATGCAATCGCCGTAAGTTCATCTTTGGAATAAACTCCGTGAAAATTTTTTACTTTTTTAAGTTGATCAAGTATATCAAAATTACTTAACGCGGGCGACTTTGTCGGCGGCGACTTTATCTCCTTGTTCCTGGCAGCATTAGTCCTCTTCCTCGTCCTAACAGACCCGGCAATAGACTTCCCGCTAATCCTGCCAGTAATGGGGCTATTGGAAGAAATCCACCTTGTGTCTTTTTTTTTCGTCGTCGTTTTTCTTTTCGTCGTTGTCTTTTTTCGCACAGTTTTTCGTTTAGGCATTATATTTAATCTTTAGACAAAAATTTTCTTTATTCCGCTACCTTTAACTGCCTTTTCTGATGCGCCAGATACTGCTCCTGACGCTGCTGCTAACCCTAATGTACCAAACACTGGCAAAATTTTAGGCAGTAATGTTTTGGCTATTACTGATAGTACCGGACCGAGGAAACCGCCATGTTTTGACATCGCAGTTATTTGTGCAGCGCTTAAAT
Organism: Megalonaias nervosa; assembly: GCA_016617855.1. NCBI lineage: Eukaryota > Metazoa > Mollusca > Bivalvia > Unionida > Unionidae > Megalonaias > Megalonaias nervosa. The sequence goes on along the minus strand of JAECUM010090559.1, from coordinate 10,470 downwards.
TTAAAACGAAAGGTTTTTTGCGATCGTATTTATTTGCTTGATTTTTGGTTAGCAATAATTTTGTTAAAGTCCCCAAAGCACTCGGGTTGATCTTCAATGAAACCGGCCTCCGCTTCGCAACAGCAGCTGCTAATTTTTTAACTTGGCCATCAGTTAAATGTATTTCTTTTATAATATATTTTGTCATCTTATATAACGATTACAGATTAAACTTGTATTGTCATTTTACCTCCAATGGAGTCGATCGTAACAGATCTGTCGCTTAACACTAATGCATATACGTTTAATGCCGCTGCTGGAGCGGCTCCGAGCGTCCAAGAAATCTCAATATCAGCTGTGCTGTCCACAGCTCGCTCGCTATGTTTACTAACATCAAAGTAAAATATCGGATAAAGTGTACGAAATTCCTCTATTGATATCTGAGTCCCATCTCCAGTATCTTGATATTTCTGCATTGAGTCGAGCAGGTACATGTACGGTCTAGTAATGTTTTTATCAGCGTCATCTGCAAAATTGCATTCGATCGCTCGTTCTGGATATTGTTTTGAATTTATTCTAGCGTATATTCGTCTAACATTAGCGTTATCAAATATTGCATTATTTTGTTGTTGGTTATTACGTCGAGCTTGTCTCTGAAATACAACAAATAACTGACGCGGCAGTTGTTCACTCGATGTTGTTGTGACTCGCCACGTGTAGTCGGTGGTATTTGGAACTGCTGTTTGATATATTTTATGTTGCTGAAAATGAATTTTTTTCGTGCGTTTTTCCAGCATACTATCTAATTCTAATGCTTTAGTGACTGACGGAGTTATTCGTGGCATCCACAGCGCAAGTTTGTTTATGACAAATTGTACATCAACCCCAGCATTTCTAAATAAACAATCATTTTGTTCTGCTCGATCTAAAATAAGCGTATGTTTAACTCCACGAAATACTTTATTATAGTCCCTGCAAAAGCCAAATATTGTACTTAACGGCAGCATCATTGTAATTTGACGTGATGCTGCTGTAAGTGCTCTTCGCTTAGCATAACCTTCATTATAACGTGCACTTTTAAAACCTACTATATTATCGTTAACTAAAGCTAACATTGCAGTTCCATCATCACCTGCACCTGGTGCGGTTATACCAAGATTATTGCAAGCAGCAGTAAGTAAGACTCTTGTAGCGTTTGCATTAGCGTCCGCAGCTGGTGCGGCTATACCAAGAAAACCAGCATAAAGAATAAGAAAATTTCTCACATTTGCAGCACTTCCATCAGCATTAGCTCCAGCTACAACTGCTGTCCTTGGAATAAATTCTACAGATCCCACATCTACAGTTCCAGTATCTTTAAACCACATCATATTAGTTGCAGTTGATTTGGAGTAATCATCAGAAAACAAAATAATATTTAAGGCTGTACTTGCAACTTGTAAGTGACTTGAAATATCTTCGATAGTTTGATTGGCCAGCTGATATCGAGCACTTCTAAACAAACACCAACCATTGTTTATAAGAGCTACTTCTACGTTAGCTGCAATTTCGGCAGGTGGAACAGCTGTTGTCATAATCCGACCACGAACTTCTAACATTGCTCTGTGAGGCAGTAGAAATACGTCCTCATCTCGTGTATTAAATGTTCTAACGCCAGTTTTATTGGGTTCGTTAGAATTTTCATCAAGATATTCAACATACTCAAATTCTGTTACTGTGTTGTCTGTGTCATAAGTTTCTGCAAAATCGAGATAATTTTTCACAGACATTTTTTTATTTTATTAGGTTATATAAAATTATTGTGGCGTTGTAACTTTCGATATTAAATTTTGTATAATCTGCTCGCCCTTCGGTGATAAAAGTTTTTTTGTTGTTGTTATCATCTCGCGTTGGGTTTCTTTTGTTGGTGCGATTTCTGAAATAACTTGTTTGATTGACGGTGCTGCATGTGCCTTAGGTTCGCCTTTAATTTTATCAGACATTTTTTGTCCCACTGCAGTTCCAGCAGCAGATGCAGCTCCAATTGCAAAAGCTTTACCCGCGTCAAGTGCAATTGGCGCAACTTTACGAGCTAATCCTGGAATATTTTCAACAATTTTAGTAAATATATTTCCGAAAAATCCTCCTACTATTTTTCTTCTGTAAACTTTTTTCTGTTTCATTATATCTGAGGTTGTATAATTTTGTTGTCAAATCTTTCAAAAATATATGTTTACTGTTGTTCGCCTACGCAACGCGTAGGTGCACGTAATAAGTAACAACTTCGTTATTAAAATCCAACTGTCTTCCAGATTGGTCTGTCAATTGCATATTTACTTCTGTTATTTGATTTTCAACATTTAGCGGATAATAAATAATATGACGCCGACTGATTTGCATCAGAGAACCTGGTGGAACTTCTGGCGAAAAACTGTATATTGTCTGACCTTTGCTGCCTTTGGCTGAATAAGAACCAGATGCGATCGAGCAATTTACCAATATTGTGTTTACATCAGTTATATTTACTGGAAATTCACCGTCATACGTGATAGGTTCATCTATAGAAACATAATTTTGATGCTTAAATCCTATCAATGATGCAATGCTTGTTGGTGATATAAAACTAACTATAAAACCATTTTTTACTTTTATTCTAGCTCGCAATGTATTATAATTCGGTGCTAGCTCAAAATCATCTGCGTTTCCTTTATTTGTTGTTATAAGTTCTTTTATCGTTTTATTCAGATCAGTTATGTTGTAGGCGCCTTGCGGAATTTTAAATGATGTCCAAGGTTGAGTTTTAGGTGGATATTTAATATCAATAATAAAATTACGTTCTCGGCTTGCTGCGCGAATTTCGTCTACTTTTTTATTAACATCTTCAAGATTCACCTGAGCAACCTCTACGTCGTTCTTCAGAATTCTGGCTTTTCTCCAACTATCATCGCGAGTATTTATAAACTCAAACACATCATTGACATCAGTCTTAATGTTTGCCATGGCGTTCCAACAAGTGCATGAAATTAATCCAATTTCGTATTGTTTTTCACGATCTAGTTCTATTGGCGGAATATACTTTACCGAAAAGTTCGCGCTATCTTTATCAGATTGACTAGAGTCGAGTAATAGCGTCGCTGACATTTATTATTATATTTTTATAAAATTAAGTCGCCGCGATTAAGTCGCGGTGCAAAGTATCGTATTCGTCAGATACTAATAAATTTCTCGATCTCAAATTATCAAGTATGTCAATAATTTCATTGTCGATTTCAGCACCAACATTTCCTGCTTCTTTTGATGATATCAGTAGCATTAATCTGCCGATCATTTCAGTAACTGATGCGAATATTCTGACCCCAGTTCCTGTTATTTGTTCTCTATATTTTTCTGTACGAGTTTTATCTAATGTAAAAAATCTCCTTTTAAAATTCCACCCCCTGCCAAAAGCTTTTGCTCTGCTGTTTTCTGCTGTTTTTCCAAATATGAAAGCAATAACACCATATCTCATTCTATCATAAAGTGGAAGCATATCTTCTTTTCTTATGGCTGTGTTTAACTCATTCTTAGCAGTAGCACCGTCATAATTTATTGCAGTTAATGTATTAATTAATGCGTCGTATTCTGCATTGGTCCATTTATTTATATTATCAATATCTTTTATATTTTCTTTCTCTAAAATATCATCATACTCATAATCTTTTATCGCATCATTTGCTCTTTTTATAAACCATTGTCTTTTCTCTCCAACCTCCATAAACCTTACAGTAAGCTCACCAACTCTTTTTTGCTCCTCTTTAATATCTTTTATTTCTCCTGATAAATTTGTTATAATATTTTTAATTTCTTGCGTTGTTAATTTTACTAATCTTTGCTCAAGTTCTAGCGGATTATTTATAAGTCGATCTATTTCAGCTTGCCTCGCAGCAGGATCAGCTATATTTGCTGCAAGTGCCTCAGCTAATTTTCTTTTTTCCGCATCAGATCTCTCAATAATTCTTCCAGCAGCTGCTTCTTGTTGTTCTTTAACTAGTCCGAGTAAACCTTTTTCTTGTAATTTTTTAGCTTCTTCTTCTGATAATGGCTTACCTTCAGGTTGTTTTCCAAGTAAAGCCTCAGTAACTGGTTTGAAAACTGTAGCTGCTGTTTCTGCTGCAGCAACTTGACCGCGCCGTGCTTGCTGTACTAGCTGTTTAAATTTTGCCTGAGACTGCGCAAGTTTTTTTAGATTTTCGATATGTTTTCTATATTTTGCTTGTTTTTCCATTAATTATATACTATTTTCTATAAAAATTATTGTAGATAGTTTTCAATACAACATCGAAACATTTTATTCTTATCATTCGTTAACTTATCAAACAAAAAGAAATCATATCTGTTTGCTGTTGCTTGACGGTACAGTTCAATAAATTTACCTTTTGTTACGTCGCCGCATTGTTCGTTCGCGATATTTCTAACGTCAATATTGTCAAGTCCTGGAAATAATATAAAACAGCCAGTATTTCGCCTAATAAATCTGTCGACATTATAATATCCTTGAGCGAGATAAATAGAATTACATTTCTTATTTCGCGACAGTGAAAAATACGATCTGATTTTATTCATTTCCTCGTTGTTTAGCGGAATATCATCAAAAACAACTATTTTGTGTTCGGACGAATCGAGTTGATTAACTGGAACAAGTTCTTCCGGTTGTTTGATAATAAAGAAATCTTCGCCAGATTCAAGATCGTCACGAAGTTTGTCATTATAATTGTTAAGTAGCTCGTACTTATCCTGTTGGGGATTAATTGTGTAAATATAAACGCGATCGTAGTTAAAATTATCTCCTAAAAGTAAATTCATAAGCAAATTTGTTTTGCCCGATCCAGTTCTACCAACTATAAGATAATGACAATCTGGAAGCTCATTGTTATGTTTATATTTCACCAACCGCTCTGTATCAAAGTTTAATATGGACGATTTTGCCATTATACAATTTTATGGTATATAATTTTGTCAAGCAGTAAATAAATAATGAGTTTTTATTCAAAATTTGGAACATTAGTAGGAGATTCATCGTCTGCTCAGCAAGGTGACTTATCTAAATACGCAACTCTTGATCAGCTCAAAAATGAAATTACTAATTTATTAAATATCACAAGTGTTGATCAAAATGAAGTTGTTATTTTCCAAGATAAAGAAGGACGATTAAAAACGAGTAATATACAACTATCAGATGTACGAATTCCCACCGCGGCTGTCAATAATATAGTTACTTTTGCCGATCAAGGTAAAATACAAGATTCGGGCAAGTCCGTTAACGATTATGTTAAGAAAGCTGGCGATGTATTTACTGGTGACATTGTTATGTCAGGAAAAAAAATTACATATCTGGGAAATCCAACCGCAGAATCAGACGCAGCAACGAAAAAATACGTAGATGATCAAGAATCTAAGTACTTATTAGTACGCGGTGGTATCATGTATTCATTTCTCAATATGAACAACAACGGTATTAATAATCTCAGAACACCAGAAACAGATTTCGACGCCGCAACTAAAAAATACGTCGACGATAAGGAAATTCCAATAACGACTTCGTTAACGACAATTAATGATGGAATTGCCGCATTTAGAACTGATTATATTAATCATGTACAAACATTTCTAAATTTTCGTAGAAATGTAAACAGATCTATTAACGAATTTTTTGGAACTCCACCAACTGTTATTATTAATCTCGCTGACATTAACACAAGACTCAACGATATCATTAGTGGCATTCCTAACATTATTCAAAAAACTAATCTCGTTAAAATTCCACACGGACGAGCTAACAATATCGTGTACACAGTCGCATCAGGAAAAGCAACATGGTCGCAGCAAAATAACACTTTTAAACACATCGCAGAAGTCACTGGTGTATATAGATTATCTGTGTTTAGCAGTGCAAAATTCAGTATATTTACCACATTTCCATGGCGTCATTCAACCGATGATTTTTCTGGAATTGTGTCTATAGCGTTAAACAAAGATATCGAGGAAACGTTTATGCTGATAGCGGATGATAAAAAGTTAACTGCAGCGACTTATTGGTGGTGTATTGAGTTTGTATCTGAAACTCCCGAATTAGTTACTTAAATAACGGTATATAAACAAATATTATATAATGAAAAAAAATATAGTCGATTTTAATCATATTTCAGAAAACATTCCCAAAACAAGATGTTGACGCGTTAATGCAATATTACAGATATTATCATAAAAATCTTTGGTGCGTCAAAAAATGTTACAAATACTATGCAAAAATACTGCGAGTGATATCATATCTACCGCTGCTAATGACCGGCTCTGGTATAATTTCAAGTGGCGCATCATTAAATCCGTTTTTGTTAATAATATCTGGTGTCGGTGTTTCTCTTGCAGCAGCGTGTAAAAAAGTTGAACCTCAACTCGCGACTAAAAAAAATGCTTGCAAAACAGCAAGTATAACTTATAAAAAATTACTTGATCAAATTCGATCTTATTTGCGTGGCATAAAATATGATATGGACGATTTAATACGCGAGTTCCTCATTATTGATAGTATGTTAACAGATATTCTGCCAATGAGAGTCAGCAAATACGAAAAAGATTATAATAAAAAGTAGATGTTTAATTTTGTGTGGCTTTAGAAATATCCTTATCAAATAATATATCAACCATGTTATCGATAAATGTCATCACATCATCTGCCCAACTCGCTATTCTCATATCATCTTCAGTCGCGAATAACCATAGTGATCCATATTTCGGCGATATATGATAGCCTACTTTTTTAATGCAATCGCTTATTATTTTAGGTTTTATACCAGTATATGCTGACGCTGTTTTGATCGAATTAAATCTTTTACAAAATCTATTTGTTAGATCAAATCCGATATGTCTGATTGGATTATAATAAGACATTATATATATTTCATTTGTTTAATATAACATTTTGACTAATAAGCATGAAAGACTGTTATAGTAATATAAGTAGATGATGTATCCTATCTCAGAGACCCACCCTGCCTCCAAAACATATTTTTGTCAGAAAATGTGTTAGAAAAAGCCTGATCATGTAAAAGCCATCATTTTGAGCTAAAAAGGACTGCTGACAAAAATGTTAACATACAACGTTTTGGGGGGCAGAGGGGTCTCTGAGAGAGGATCATCATCTACTTATACTACTACCGATCCATGTTGTCTAATACACGTTTAGCGCAGTTAGCATTAGTAAGCTGTTAAATTTCCAGACCGTTCAAAGTTGTTTGCCAGTCATTGATTCAAAAATTATCCAGTAACATAGAAATCATCAAACTGTATCAGAATATTACATTTTTAATACGTTGGCTCCTGACAAAGAACGGTGTGAATCTATAACCTGATATACTGGTAACAGTAATCAATTAGAGGGAGAGAGAGAATAAAGTGCCCCACTGATTCAGTATTTTTTTTATTTCTTTAATGTTGATCTCCCGACAAGAACAAAGAAACTTAGTGGGATTAAATATAATGCCTAGTATGACTTGATTTTTCAGAATACATCAAAAAGCAAACAATTTGCATGCGACAGAATAACCACAGAACTGTATTCTCTTGCTTTGTCCCAAAATATCATACAGTCCTTAAATTTAATTAAAATTTTCCCAAATGGCGTGGAGTCTTCAGAAAATTTTTTTATCTCCTAAATGATACAAATTATGGCTTGATTTAACAGTACATGACGAAGTCCACAAAATACAGCACTTGGTACATGTATGACAGTTTGCAACAAAAAAAGCTGTTCAAGTTATTTCGAAGATATAATTTTATACTCATGTTTAGACCCTCGATACTGCCCTTAAAAATTTAATTATATTTCTGAAAGGTTCAGAAAATTTACTTTTAAGTGATATGAATTGAAGAAAATCAAAATGCAGCGCAGTTGGTATGTATTTGATGGTTGTGACTGAAAGGTAAATCAACTTGGTGTTAACACGTCTTTTTGATTTGCTCAAATTTATACCCGTGATTCTGCCCTTAAATTTAACATGAGATGTTTCTAATGTACAATCTGCAGACAATTTATTCCACTTTTAAATTAGATGTGACCTTATTTTATAAAATACGAACAACTGAATATAAAGAGCAAGTACAGGTCATCTGACAAATAAGGCACAAAACTTGTTCAAGCTACGGCTAGAATAGTGTTGTATCTACATTGTTATGCATTTGCTAGTTGCCATTAATTTTATATAAATATTTGAGAATATGTATAGTTTACATTAAATTTAAATTTTAATTTAGATATAGTTTACTTCAAGCAATGGAGATATTGCCCAACTCCTTTCCACATTTATCACCACCCACCCCTCGGTATTCATTACTTGTTTAATCTAATCCTTTTCGCACAAAATTTCCGAGAAAAACCACCAAACCAATGATAATATCAGTTTTATTTCCTTGTTACAGTCAATGATATATTTTATGCTAGGCCGGACGTTATTGGATTTCCTGAGGGAAATAATTATTATAATTCACTGTTGTTACAAACGATAAATATTTTTTCACTGCCCGTCAATGGACAGTGATAAAATTATGACAACGAAATTCGACGTTATTCTTAGACGCCTGCGTCGTCTAGCGATAAGCATGCCCACAGAGTTTTTCACCTAATCGATGAAATATATCCGTTATTCACTCGTTACAAGCACTCATCTCTATATCCCAGAACACTACGATACAGCTGCATTATGAAAACAACGCAGTTTGAACATGTATGTTCTTGCGTTATACTCGTATGCCCTCATTAGGCTCTTGCTTAATCATGCACCGCCACGTGATCTCAACGAGATCCTTTCTGTTAGTCGCTTCTGTGCAATATATATCTGTTTCGTGTATTTGAATGCATTGAACTTGAAATGATCATCCATTAAATTCACTGAGTAAATTTTGTCTCCTTCCTTGATCAGTGTTTTTGTTGACAAAGTTCTTCTACACGCAAAGCACCATCCCCCCCCCCCTCCACGAAGGTAATTATTTCGTATCGATTATATATTAATTCTGACTGGTATTTAAAACTTATTATATGCAATTCAAATATGCACCGTATCTGGTTACATCGTTTATTATTATTCGTATGATTACATTGTAAAACGGTCATTTAAGCAGTATGGTACGTCAACACCTAGATCCACTCAAAATATCGACAGTCACAAAGACGACGATCGCCCTGTATTTCTAATATTCGCTCCGGGCAATTGCTTTTCCTTTCAAACGAGTTTATTTCCTTATCATTTGTTTTAAGCGCGTTTAAGGAAGATAAAAGTGCACACAATAGAGTCGGGCGATAAGTTATTTGCACTTTGCAATTGCCTTTACCGAAACAAGGAAAAACAATAATACATGAAAGAACTACGAGAATGTGTGATTTGTGATTTAGATTTTTAACGTAGCTTTAACAATTTTTCAGTCATATCTCTACGATGTCTGCAGTGTGGTAGTTTATTGTGACGTCTAGCACTGGGGCATCATGCCCCGGCTGGATTATACAAAGGGCAAAGTGGGCAACGTGCCCAGGGCCTCCTAGGCTCAAGGGGCCCCGTATAGTATCGTCTGATTTCACAGGAAGTGTTGTTAATAGTACTGTAACCATATCTATGGACAAGGCAGGATAGCTATGGGCCCCTATGTATGTTGGCTGTGCACAGGGCCCCCAAAGGCCATTATCCCGCCCTGATCGAGCCGCAGACATTTAGCATCATGTCCCACCCAGTCACATTATACTGACACCAGGCCGACCAGTCCTAACACTAACCTCCTTCTGCTGAGCGCCAAGCGATTCAGCTTAATATTGAGTGTATAAAAACAGTCATAACAGCTTTATTCGGCTTATAGTGCTCATGAATAAAATTAAACCATCTGTCGTGTGAATTCAATTAACAGCATACTAGGTATCCCAACCAAAAATATTAAAAAAAATAAGCAACATGTATTTAGTTTTAAAATAAAACAAGAAATTATATCTTGCCGTGGTTCAATTACAACTAATTTGTTACATATTTGTTTTCAAAGGTGTTGATATTAATCGATAAGTTTCGTTTATATTTTTGAAAATATTTAGAATTATTATGTATTTTTCATCTTTATCTGATAGATGAAGTACTCCTCCTCAAAGGATTCATAGAAAATCTCAATTTCTCGTGGCAAATACCATTTAATATTTTTTCTTGGCCGTAACCCTGTATACTTACTACTGATAACTCTAACATTTCACAAAAGTAACTCCGAGGAAATAAGCTACGGTGTTTATCTAATGTAATTATTCACCTTTATAGGCCATTACAGACAATTTAAAAAATAATAAATAACTGACTTGCCAGTAAGTTTTGAAGAAGCATGTCACACTCGCTCGAGTTGTTTATGTCGGGAACGGGCCTAAGAGGCTATTATTCTACTATTAGGAGTTAGCAGTGCCCGATTAAGGCCTTCTAGGGCCCTAAGCACTGAAAATATTAGCCCCCCCCCCCC
>JAECUM010090558.1:0-33159 GCA_016617855.1 Megalonaias nervosa | reverse complement strand
GATTCAGATTCATTTTATTTTTATTCTGAGTCTGATTCAGATTCATTTTATTTTTATTCTGATTCAGGTTCAGATTCATTTTATTTTTATTCTGATTCAGATTCAGATTTATTTTATTTATATTCTGATTCAGATTTATTTTTATTTCATATTCTGATTCTGATTCCGATTCATTTTATTTTTATTCTGATTCCGATTCCGATTTATTTTTATTTTTATTCTGATTCTGATTCAGAGTTATTTTTATTTTTATTCTTACTCAGATTCAGATTCTGATCTATTTTTATTTTAAACAAATATTTATTATATAATAAATTCCGAAAATATTCTGAAATTAAAAAGTTAAATGATGAGGATATAGAATTATCTGAACAACTGGACCCAGAAAAAATTATAAATGATTTTGAAGTGCTACAGGATCGGAAATATGATGGGAGATGTACACTAGCAGCCGAGTATAGATTCAATAAGTTACTTCAACAGGCAATGAAACAATCTCTACTTTATGTCGATGATGAGGATATTTGAAAATTTGTTTCACTCGCAAGAAAGTTAGATCAGAATTATCATGTGAATACAAAACAAAACAGATTATGAGTTCAAATGTGTGACAGCTGAAGAAATTTATGTATGATTGTAAAGTCACTGATGAAACTCAATTAAGATTATGAAAGTGGCTCAGATTCAGATTATAATATTTATTTTTATTCTGATAATAATATTTATACAGAATCAAATTATAGTTTTTATTTTTATTCTGATTTATTTTTTATTTTTTATCGAGAGATTTTTGTTATTATGAGTACCATGTACCCCATCAATTTTCAGAGTTTAGTCTGATTGTGATTTTTTGTCGAATATTTACCCCATCAAATTGTGGAATCTGGATGATAATTATATTTTGAGTACCATTTACCCCATCAAAATTAGAAAATCTGGACGATAATTATAATTTTGAGTACCATTTACCCATCAAAATTAGAAAATCGGTCTGAAAACAATAAAAATTAAATTTTCATTATAACAATGTCTATTGTTGTTGTTGGTCAGTAAAAAATATTTTATTGTTTCAGCGTAATTTTATCACTAAAAATATAATTTTGAGTACCATTTCCCCCATCAATTTTTAGAGTTTATTCTGATTTTGGTTTTTAGTCAGATATTTCCCCATCGATTGTTAGAGTTAGTCTGATTTTGATTTTTAGTCGGATATTTCCCCCATCAATTTTCAGAGTTTAGTCTGATTTCGATTTTTGGTCAGATATTTCCCCCATTGATTTTCAGAGTTTAGTCTGATTTTTCAGTAAAAAAATAAAATTTCATTATAATATTTATTCTGACCTAGATTCAGATTATAATATTTATTCTGACCTAGATTCAGAATATTTATTCTGACCTAGATTCAGATTATAATATTTATTCTGACACAGGTTCAGATTATAATATTTATTTTTATTCTGATTCAGATTCAGATTATAATATTTATTTTTTATTCTGATAATAATATTTATTTTTATTATAATATTTATTCAGAATCAGATTATATTTATTCTGATTCAGAAATATTTTTATTTTTATTCAGAATCAGATTATATTTATTCTGATTCAGATTTATTTTTTTGTTTTTTTTCTCCATTAATTGAGAATTTTCTACTATATTGATTACATCATTGATAATCTTACTACACCACTCCCTCGATAACTCGCGCACAACGGGGGTCCAAAAACATCGACCGCGTTATAAGCGAGGGCGCGAGTTATCGAGGGACCTATAACAAACAACAAAACTAACAAAGGGATCGACGTAGAGGCAAAAGGGGGGTGTGGTGGGTTGGCATGTTAGTGTTGAATACTCAATTAATAATCGTGCTAAGATTAACTGTGAATAAATATCTCTTCATAGCGGCGTACTTTGTCTACTTTTTTCCTCACAGAGTAACATTAATTTCAGGATAACTTACAGTATATTGAGGAGATCATCAAAATATTATTCCACATGGTTTCCGTTCACTTAACACATGTACGACTGCGCTCATTGTGTACTACGTCACAAATTTTTGTGCTGAATTGGATAAATTCTAGTTTTATTGTTTGATCCAAAGCAGACTTTTTTTTTTATACAAAAGATCGACACTCATTTCGAAAAAACAGTGTCGATCGAACGATGGGTAGATTTGATTGCGGTAAAAGTAAAATGAAAAAAAAAAAAAAAAAAAAAAAAATTTACAAGGGTTAACCATTACCAACATGAATTTAATGGGTCTACAAATTTAAAATATAGTAAATTAGAACACGATAATACTTGCAGTTTGTGACACGTTTGACAAATATCACTTCACATTTTGAAAACATCTGTTCATTTTTTTGTGTGTTACTCTTTGATTTCTCTGCCGCCTTTGTGTATTGTTCACGGATGATAATCTCTCTGAGCTGGTATGGATAATTACATGCGGCTTCCGGATTCGCTGAGCGTATTTCTCGCGACAATGAATTTTTGTTTAATTCTATGTCGGCGCTGGAATCTCCAAAGTCATCCATGGCTTGCCCTAAAACGAGATTCATTCTCCATACTTTTTGCCATTTTTTTTTCTGCTTGGGCCTTGAGAATTGTTCCAGAGATGGGAACACCTTGTTCACGTTGCTGTGTGAACCATGCGTACACAGCATCATCAAATTCAGTATCGTTTTCAGTCCGTGCTCGTTTTCGTTTGATCCCATGATCTGAACCAACATCATGTAAATAATCCCGAAGTTTCTGCTTATCCTTAAGCCAACCTCTAAATGTCGACTCAGCAATTGTTTAGTTCATTGCAAACATTGGATCTCGCTTCGCCATTATGAACCCTATCTATGATGCACAGCTTTTCAGTCACTGAGTACACCTTTCGCTTACTTCTTTTGCTCTCCATCGTCACATTTACAAATGATTAGGATACATTACTGATATTATATACTTTAGTGATGTTAAGTACATAAAAATGTGAAACCATTTTCGATTAGTCAAATAAAATGAATTTTGAGAACGGTAATGACCACAAGAACTTATGTTGCTATTGGCATGCCTTTGAATTTTTTTTAATTGTACCTCCCTTGCTTGATTTGATAAAAAAAAAATATTCAAAGTAATAAAACAACACAGGTCTCTTTTAACAGATTTTTTTTAATGCAACAAACACTTCCCCAAGTTGTTGATCAAAACAAAGCCGGCATGTAATTAGGTTCTCACAGAAGTACTCACGGGTTTCGATGTGACGGTCGATTGACTCTTTTCATGTTTTCATAGAAGAGAATATGTTGCGATTATAGTGTTTACATCGAAGCGAAATTAAAGGATTAGAACATGAATTTCACATAGCAAGACATTTAATTGGTGTTTATTTCATTCTCTGTTGCCACCTGTTAGCATTTACCAGAATTTTTTGTTGATCGCTGTTTCGCCAGACTGTTTATTTAGTGTATTGACAACTATTTCTCTCAAAAAAAACCCAAACATAATATGTGATATCTTATTAGAACTTGCAAATTTCACAATATGGATTCTATCTTTACGGGCAATAATCACCATTTCCGATGATAAAATGAGCTACCGTATTTCACGTATTTTTCGTACCCTTTAATTTTTCGTACACAACCCAGTTATCAAAATAATAATTATTTAAATGTATCATAATTTTTCGTACATATCACTTTGTATTATTTGAAAAATTCATTAAATTATCGGACATAAAATTTCTATTAAGAAGATTTACGTTTGCAAAAAAGATCGAAAATACCGTATTCCCATTTTGTTTTTACAAAAATTAATGATTAATAATTATTTTTTTCATGTACGAAAATTTACATAAAATACAGTATGTATCAAGGTTCAATTTACCAATTCTTATCGCGATTTGTTTCACGTTCAGCACATTTCAAAATATATTTTCGTTGGAAAAAAATCGGGAGCCATGCTGGACACCGCGTTATAAGCGGGTTCGCGAGTTATCCGGGCGCGAGTTATCGAGGGAGTGGTGTACGAAGTTTGTTTACACAATAATAACACACCATCAATTGTTGGGCATGGGTTACATACAAACTTATTGCCAGAACTTCTTACCTCAAATCAAGCAAGTGTCCTGCCTGGTCAGTAAGTCTAAGATGTATCCGTGATAATAGCGGATTATGACATCACAGATAAACCAGATTAACGGGTACTGACACAATTAAAAACCCAGGAGGTACTTCGGGGGTAAATGAATATAGGATATATCCCTGTTGTGCTTGTTTGGATTTTTCAGTATCTACTTGATAAATTCCATCAATAGCATCACACACCAAATTAACTGCGATCGTTGACGTGATCGCGACAACACCTGGTGATATATGACAACCACCACCGTATGGATCATTGTTATGTCTGAGAATAATCACTGGAGGGGATATTTTTCTCCATGATTCTACAATCTTTGGAAAGTATTCATTGATAATATCATTGACTGTTTTTTTTCAGTTCATTGTTGTTAAATCTGAGTAAAATAAATTTTGGTATATCTGTCTCGGTTATTTTATAATGTTTGGCAAATAATTGTTGAGCGATTATTTTTTAGTCTGTGAGACCCTTATCAGTAGCCACTGATGCAATAATTACCTGATTAATAAACTCAAGGTCTGATGCAATCTGATTTAGATGCTGTACCATTTCAGTGATCTGATTTTTTAGATTATCGTTGGGATACTCTTGTATGTAATCTTGAAATAACTGTCATAGTTTCGTTGATGCAGTTTATGTTCACTTTTAACCATATTCACGAATGAATTAATGAACAGTTCATTGATAAATGCATCACGGGTTTCATGATCAATATCATATACTCTTTTTATTATTATAGGAATTTTTTTACCATCAAAATCAACATAAATAAATTCAGCAAGTCCTGTTTCTACTTCCCTCATCTGCATCCATCTCCACGGGTCAGTTTTTCTGTATTCTGGAATTTTTATAAATATTCTTTATCTGAAACATAATCAGCTCGTTTAGGTTCTGGTGGTCCTTGATAAACAGGTGCTACCTTCGTCCATCCTAACACAGTTCTGATCAATGATTGATATATATCTATGGTGTAGTCGGGTGTTGATATTTCTATCGCAGCTGATAATATTGGCTCATGAACAGTATTATCGATTTTATATTCTTTTCCTGTGATTGATTTAATTCTGCATTGGAACTCATCATTGATCTGTTCAATTTGATAACTGCCCATAGGAATACCAACAACTTGCCAATTTGGAGTTCCATCAGATTTATTTTTATAAGAAAAAACTATCGAGTTATTTGCAGGTGACCCACTGAATGACTTTGATCTAATATTTGGCCATCTGTGATATACTCGCAATTGCGCTAATACTATTTCTTTGGCTGGAATTGCCATTGTAAAGATAATGTCAAATTCAGGATTAGTTGAACTTGTTGATATCATCGTAGTTGTTGGCGTTGTTGTATTGGTGATGATTTGTTGGAGGAGTTCTTGTGGTGTAGTCATTATTATTATTTACTTATTGATTTTAAATCAGGATTTAAATTAAGGTGACTCTATCTTTATTTCTGACAAGGGGGTTTGGTTTCCAATTGCCAAACTGGAGGTGTTGTGGTAAACCTTAATCATTTCTGTGAATTCTTGTTCTGATATTATTCCATCATTGAGCCCTGATGATATCAGCGATGATAATTTAGCATGCACGTGTGTTGCCGCTGATAGTAACATCTGATATTCATGAATTTATCAGCAGCACACGTAGATATCTTTTTTGCAATTATATTAAGAATACCAGCAACACCGGTTATAACTGCTATGTGGTTGATAATGATCCGATTATAGTTGCTGTTTCAGCAGATGCAGGGTATACAATTATGTCAGTAACAATGACACGTCTGCGGTATTTTTTTATTTTTACTGTGTACTCATCAATGATATTTTTCAGTTGGGTCAGTAACAAACACACTTGCTCGTATCTGTATTTGTTTACAAAATTTAGATCTGACGTTTGTGAAATCATATACTCAAAAGTATTAAGTAATCAATTGAGGTGTTTCAGCGACAAATTCCAGACACCACCAGTAAGACACTGCCGTTAATTTTTTATCAGATGGTTCCAGTATAAACATTTCTTCGACCGCATAATTTAACACAATAGACACAGTTTCAGAAAAATTATATGTTGAATGACGCCATGGAAATGTGGTAAATATCCTAAATTTTGCAGTGCTGAACATGGACAGCCTGTACACACCAGTGATTTCCGCGGTATGTTTGATGGTGTTATTTTGCAGTGACCATGTTGATGATCCTGATGATACTGTGTATACCACGTTGATGATCTGCTTGTGAGGAATTTTAATCAGATTAATTTTTTTAACAATATCAGGAATTCCACTGATAACATCTTCTAGTTTTGTGTTAATTTCAGAGTTTCATGTCAACAAACAATGATTTCCAAAGAAATCATTTGCAATTTTATTAAGTTTTTGAAAATTTCTATGAGTATTTAAAAACATATTTACGTGAACGTCATATTCAGATCGCAGTGTGGTTAATTTGTCATTGATTGTAGTATCTTTATCATCTACATATTTCTTTGTTGCGGCATCTTCATCACTTGTTGGTTCTCTTAAAACAATGATTTTATTTCCATTCATGTTGAGTTCACCTGTCATTGTATCACTGGTGGATCGTAATTGATCAGCAACACTTTTTATAATTTCATTTCTGACAGTTGCGATTGATATATTTGAGTCTCTGATTCTACCACTGTCAGTAAATACTGGAATATTATCCATGGTAGCACCGAGAACTCTACAAATTATGTCGATCCACTTAATATTACTCGTCTTTGAAACACTGTATTTATCCTGAAAAATAACAACTTCATCCCGGTCAACTCCAGAGAGGGTCATAATATCAGCAAGATCATCTCTAGTAGCATACTTCGATAAATCAATATCATCTTTTTGTTCTTGTCTTTGATAGAGGATCTTCCATAAATATCAACCATTATACGATTAGTAATTATTTAAAACAGAACTCGTGTACGTATGTACAACTTTATGAGGTTCATTGGAAGATTTTGAAATAGCATCGAGTACAGCAAGTGATTCATGGCCACATATTGGCGGATCAGTTATTGTCTGTGTTGGTAATGTTGAATACCAGATTGGAGTGTTTTGCACAGTGATTTTATCACTGTTGACATATTTTAAAAATTCCTTCGGTGGTGCCAGCCCATACGAATCAAAATAAATAATTCCACAGGGATCAATAGCGTATGCAACCCAATGAGTACCTGGACCAGAACTTCTATCGAGATTAATGATACCGGTCTCAATACGATTTGGTTGTTTTGGTAATTGATCACGCATAAAAACACCTCTGAAGTTTTTGATATTTAATCATGCAGCAGCATCAAGTAAATCAAAATTAGCCATGGGAAGTATCAACGATATGTCCCGGGAAGTCTTAGACCTTTTCCGTATCATGAACAAAGAGTTCCTGGCAGTCTTAGACCTTTCCCTTTTTTTAAAAAGTTTTTATTCCTTTTCCTGTTGCTTTCTTTAATGCCATCCCAGCGGCGGTTTCAACAGCACCAAGTGCAGTTGCTTTTGCAACAGCTGGAGCTGCAGCGGCTATCAACATTGGTATAGCTGCGAGAAGTGGAAATATACCACCCATCTTGTCAATGTCGCTAGTGGCACCCGCAGATAGATCAGGTCATATGCCAGTCTTTGATTGGTTGGCATCATTGAAGTTCCTGAGTTGACGTTCAGTCAGTGATAGTTTATTTGGACCACCTGTGATCTGTCCTCATTTCAGTAATATTTTCATTCCCGAATTCTCTTTTGATACTGATTGTAGCTTTTTAATCTGACCAGGAGTCAGAGTAACATTAACATGATGATATGACATTATAATATCATGAGTAATTTAATTACATGTTTGGGAAACATTTACATGTTTTTTACTCGGGTATCAATGACTCTCATTCGTCCACCAACACCTTCAAGCAACATTGTTTTATCTGAGAGTATAACAGTGATTGCTTTGTAATCGGCAATAGCTCCTCTTGCCACACGAGCTCAAAACTGTATATCAACGACTGATTACCTAACTAAATCCAGATGTTCCAGTGAGAAATAATAGATCAGATACAGTGTTGTATAATCTAGCTGTGATAGTTGTAGACCAGATTCAATATTTTAATCACGTCCCATGAATGTCATCAAATGATGATATGCACGCACTACATGATTATTTTCAGAATGTAATAATATATCTTCGGATGGTTCTTGATGTCCATTTATTCTCAATGAAACTTTAGTAACACCAAGTTTGTCAAATATCATTGTACTTTGTGTTTGTGAGTTTACTTGTACAGCATCTTGGAAAGCAACAAATATGTATTGTGGTGCAGAAACACCCTGCTGTGATGCTATCTGCCATGTGAATATACCATTAATGTTACTTTGAACACTATCTGTGGTCATCGTCAACCATGATAATGTTGATTTACCACCTGAGTCCATAAAAGAGAGCAACCGTTGTTCTTCAGGGAGTGATGGAGTCATTGTTGGCATCCACAATGAAAGTTTTGTCAGTATTACTTTACCTGCATCACCGATAGGGTGCCAGATTGCATCATTGTTGGTAGCCTTTCGTACAAGTACAACTGTATGCTTGGCTCCGAAAATAATCTTTCTTACATTTCTGCTAAATCCAAAAATATGTGACAGTGGAATTGCACATGAAAATCTTCTACTTCCATCTTTCAGCATTGATCGACGTGCTGCAAATCCTAAGTTGAATTCTGGATTAGCACCATGAACCACCGGCCGCACATCAGCGTTGTTGTTATCCGCGAAGTTTCTTGATCATCTTATATTGTAATGTCCGTTGTCAAGGTGGTCGGAAGTATCCTTCACAAACATCATTGACGGACCAGCTGATCTTGAATAATCATCACTGTATCTTGCTAGACCCAATATCATTGTGGCAGCGTCGACGTCTTTCTGAATTGATTCAATATTTCTTCCATCAGTCATGTATATGGCGCTGTCAAACAATGCCATGATGCCATTATTAACAAAATCAACCCTAACATCAGCTCCATATTCAGTATCATTTGTTCTTAAAATTTCACCTTCTACTTCAATAAATGCTTCAGTGGGTAAGAAATATCTACTTGTATCATGAACTTGTAATTCGATTCTTCCACACTGATTTGGCTGTCTTGTGTCATAAGAATAATACTGATAATCACGTATCGATTCATCTTTGAGAATTGGTGCGTCCATGTCAAGTGTGGGATCAGATAAACATGTGAACATTTTATTATATTTGTTATCGTCTAACATGAAGACCACTTCCTGCTATCAAACTAGCAGTTACATTTTATTTTTTTTCTGACATGGGTACATCAGCCAACTCTGCTAGTTTTTGATTTGCAGCTTGATTATTTTACTAACATTTGCAGGCATAACGTCTGTGCTGGGTAATTTTACTGGCTGAGGTTTTACTGGCTGAAGTTTTTGTCGTATTAATTGTGCTAGTCTATCCTTGATTGCCGAGAATGCTTTACTGGCAACATCACCAACAGCACCAATACCTTTTTCATGAACAGCATCAATAGCTTTCATCCCCAGTTGCTTTGCGATCGGTATTGCTTTTGAGGCCATCTTTCTGAATACACCCTGAACAACATCACCAAGTTCATCTCTTTAGATCGCTTTATATGTAGGTAATTGTGAATTTATCACCCTGACCATGATAAGCCCACGGTGAGTATTATGTATAATCATCTTATTTTCTTGTCACTGATCTACCCTTAATCAGTCATTGCAGTAATCATTGGCGATTTCATCAATGATGGACAGATAAACATTAATATCCATGATACCACCTGTAAATAATCTCTGACAAATATCAGCTGCTTCATTAATGATTTCTGGGGAATTATTACCAGCTTGTTTTCTGCCAATCAGAATTTCCAATCGTTCAACATTGGCAAGGACGTTGCTGGGACATGGAGTAATAAGGCCACTTCCCCTGGTACCCGTACCAAGACCACTTCTAGTTGTTTCTTCTTCCTCAATATGAGGTAGGCCGAATGACGATTTTCCTGGCGATAATATATCTCTGAGTAATGGTGCTCTTTTAGCCTCTTTGACTTGTCTCTTAAAATTTGCAAATTCATCCTTATATTTATCAGTGATTCTAGATATACCACAGGACTTTCGACATATGAAAGGAATCCAGTTTTTTTCTAAAGCACTGGTGGTGCCTGGATCTAATAATGTATCACAATGTGGATATCCTGTTGGGGCAACTGCTACAGCATTTTCTCGAAGCATTTTACAACCCTTTTCGGTAAATCAGGCTGGTGGTTTTGGTTTTGGTTTTGGTGCAACAAGATTCCTTACATCACTGACCTCCTCACAAACTTTGTCAACACTCTCAAGTACTTGTTGTATTTCTTCTTGTAATTGTGGCTCAGCCACAGCTATTTTGCCTGGAAGTTCTCTTAGAATCTTTTTTGTTTTTTTAGTTCTTTCTGCTATTTTTCCGGTTGCTTCAGTGGTTTGCTCCAACATGGGAAGAAGATCTTTGGTAGTCTTCGTAACCAGTTTAAATAATTGTTCTGCACTTCTGCAAATTCCACCTGAGACTCCTGATGTGCTTGTAATTTTTGTTTGACAGAATCATGGACTGGAAGATATTTTTCAATTGCCTCTAGTCGCTGTCGAGCTAGTTTAGCTGTGTGAGATTCCATTATTGATATAATAATGATTTAATTAAGCCACACCCAATACTCTTAATCACAGCAGCAGGGAGGTTGACGACAAAGATTGAGTGAGTGGTTACATAAACAAACACGCCATAAAAAAACCCAACATAAATGTCAAAAAATAAAGTAACAAAAATAAGCTAACCCATATAGGAAAGTTTCGGGTTGGTTAGAGATTTCGGCTTTGACGTTATTGACGTTTGTATTTTCATCTCTGTAGGAAACTTTATTTTTCGGCAAAATCTCTAATTGAAAAGTTGTAGGATTTGCCCTCCCTGCTGCTATAAACAAAACTTTTCTCTCTTCCTCTCTCTGATCGTGGATGCGTTTAGTCAGATAGCAATAGATACATGTGTATGATACCCAAATTTATGCTTACCCATAGCACTCCAGTGATGTGTAGAGGCATACAGGACAACACAGTCCCCTCATAACTCATACAAAGAGGCATACAGGACAATACAATCCCCTCATAACTCGTACAGAGAGGCATACAGGATAACACAATTCCCTCATAACTCATACAGAGAGACATACAGGATAACACAATTCCCTCATAACTCAAACAGAGAGGCATACAGGATAACACAATTCCCTCATAACTCATACAGAGAGGCATACAGGACAATACAGTCCCCTTATAACTTGTACAGAGAGGCATACAGGACAACACAATCCCCTCATAACTCATACAGAGAGGCATACAGGATAATACAATCCCCTCATAACAGCTACAGCAGATAAGGTAATGTGACCTGAAATTGATGAGCACAAGTCTAATGCAACAATTGCCCTGACCCATTAAAGTTTGTATAGCAATATATTTTTTTTGCAGTCGAATGGAAACCTTATGAAAATTGCCAACATTAATTTTTTTACAATCAATTTACATGAGGCGCATGACCCCCCACTCCTTTATGACTTAGGAGCCCCACAATTTCATATATTTGGGAGGGTGACACAGTTACTTAGGTGGTAGAGCATTGGATTCATAATCTTAGAGTCATAGGTGGAGTACTTTCCCCAAGTCACAGCCTGGTTTGTCTGTCTTGGTGTGTCATTGGAAAAGGCGCTTAGCTTCCACTTCCTCTGCATGATATAGCCATCAGTGTCTATAAACTGCAGTTAAAACCCCATCCACCCACCCACACCCACTCCAGCATTTTTTTACAACAATAATGTGTGAACAACCAGTTTCAATTGCAGTATTTAAAAAAAATACTTTGAGAATTATTTTTAAACCTTTTGATAGATAACAGTTTGAGTTTTTCATCAAAAGCATGTACCAAATGCAAAGTAAGATAGAAACAAAGAAATGGTGTAAACAAAATACTTTAGGCAAAAATAATAGATATTTATGTTTAAAGGAAATCAAAAGAAAATAAAAACAAAATAAATAAAAATAGAAGTCTGTGGCTGCTCTCAATCAGCAGCTGTTGGATACATTAGTACAACAAATGAATTATTTTACCTTGACATGGTCAATTTCCATCAATGATGTGATGGCAATTAATATATATATAAACAATGATGTCATCTGGTGAGTTCCTTAGGTCAATAGATAAAACCAATTAAAGCTTTATCTGCTTTTTTGTTTTCTTTTTTGTATAAAATACAATGTTGGACACATCATTTCACTGAAAATAAACAAATTGTACAATAATCCTTTTCTTCAATAAACTTTTATTTGAAAACTGCAGCAATTGATAGTTTGTGTTATAATTGGCCAGTAGCCTACTGAGTAAGTCAATTTTAAATCCCATCTAAGGTCGATGATTTAAAGCTAGGTACTAAAATAATTCATGAAATTGAAGCAAACGAACAGTGATACTAACGAATATTGCATTTGTTTTACTGCATTCATTGCCAATTTCATAACTTTAATATATGGATGTGCTTCACGTTATTATTCATTTGATCCTGTTTGCCAGAATGCCAGTATATTTGAAATCATAGAAGATTAGAATATAGATAATAAATGCAATTTAATATGACCAGGTAATGAAGAAATTTATTTCTAACCATTATTCCATTTTAACAGAATATTAGTCAAAAATAGCATATTCAGCTGCTTCATTTTATTGCCGTGAAAATCATTCCTGAATGTGCCTCTTCTATATTTAGCTCCGAACATTGCCAATAATTATTTTTGCTGAAGAATGCCTCAAAATGGAGCCAACAACAGAAAGAGAAAGAAACAAAATGGCAATCTGTTTTACTCTGAAGTGACACCCAAAAATTGTACAGCAAAAAAATGGCAGATGGCCTAAATTACACATTTTGCCTTAATTATTCTGCTCTTTAGTGTTGAGCGCAAGTGAGAACATGAATAAAATTTGTATATGTGTTAAATGGTTAAAAAAGTATCTTTTTTCAAAGAATCAAACATGTTCTCGAATGCACTGTTAGTTTTTGAGGACTTCTAAGAGGTGGAAATCCCGCAAAATTTGAATTTTTGATTGAACACAGGCCTATTTAGTATCAAAATTAACTGTTCATTTCACACTTTTTCAGTATATCATGTGTATGTATGTTGCAGTTGATATTAAGTGGATATGGCATAACTGTAACAAATACTCTTACAAACAATATAATTTATCGCTAATTTGGGAATCGGATCTTATTATACCTTGTCCCTTGATAATGTTCTTTTTAATGGATTTTATAGAAGTGGCTTAATTTTTTATATATATTTTTAGAAATGGCTGTCATACTTTTTAGTGGATTGTCATATCATTTATATATGTTTTTTAATTTATACGAAATTGAAAGGCCTTGATGTCAGAATGCTTTCTTTAATATTTGGTCAAGAATTCGGCTGTAATTGTTGAGAAGAAGCCAATGAAAGGTTACTTTTACTACATTATAACCTATCTTGAAAGACCTACCATTCTGCCAACAAAAAACAGTCTCTCAAGACCAGTGGTTGCTCATAACATGTTTGTACAAAACAACCAGTTTCCGAGGTGTAAATTTTATCACTATTTAAGAAGAAAGAAACCTAACACAATCACTGATTGTGTTGTATTCTTTATTCAAGTTCTTGTTGAAATATTGCATGCATTCATCTGAAAATAATTATATATGGCAATACAAATCTAAATCTATCAGTATCCTTTTCAGTTACATTCATTGTTTCCTCAAATGTTAGAGCTTGTCTCTTTTTAGCTGGAAAGTCGACCATTGTTATTAAAGTGCTAGGTGTTAATATTATCAGTGATCAGTTGTCACAATTACAACTGTAGTTGTTTTGATCAGGCTTTGAGGAAATATGGAATATACATATACAATGAATGAAATAAAAAGACATAATTAACTCATCCAGAAACAGAATAATTTATTCAGAGGCAAAAGTCACTGGCTTAATTCACTGAAGACATAAAGGGATTAACTGTATAAACAAAGGGTGCAACCTGCTACACCAAGATGAACAGATGATGGTTTGGTTTGTGGGCTGTAATCATGGTTAAACAGCAACAAAAAAAACCCAAACAACATAACCCTTTTATTTTGACATTTGAATCTAGAAAACAATTCTCATGTACTGGTATTAAAGACAAAAGTCCTCATTTACCCCAGGCATTATGGATTAACTCAAACAACAAATGATGTACACAACTACTACATTGACTTAAGCACTACCATGACAGTTATGAGTATTCGTACACCCTCCTATTTGTATGTACGCGAGCTCCGACTGATTTTTTAAAAAAAAGGCATCAAGGATATAAAAATGTTGAACACTTAAGTCATTTTATTCGTCAGTTTATAATTTCTATTCTCATTGTCACCATGTGGTTGCAAACACTTGTTGGCATTTTGAAATCAAACGGGAGTTTCTTTAGTAACACAGTCACCATATTTGCAGTACAAATAATATTTTCATGCAACAAATGTACTTTAGTTCACCGTCTTTGATAATAAACACATGTATACAAGAGTTCTTCCCTTTTATATGTTCAGTTTGTTTTAGAAATATTAAAGCTAGACATTGCAGATATTGGATGCAAATGATACAGTTTTTAACTGAAATGGACTATTCTGGAAACCAGAAAAGGACAGTGAGCAGTTTGTCTGCTTGTTTGCATCGAGAGCATTTGTTTTGTATGAAACATTAACAAGTTGTTAGTGTTAGGGATCCCTGGTGACAAGCATATTAGAAATTTTAAATTGACGAATGAAATGACTATGTTTTATACATTGTTTTAATCCTTGGTGCTTTTCATTTTAAAATCATTAGGGGGTACAAACAAATGGAGGATGTGCGAATACTATAGTGACATGTACTTTAGTCTGGCTTACAGTCTATAACAATGACTACGTGCCTGACCTGATAAATTTAACAATTACAGTCTATAACAATGACTACATGCCTGACCTGATAAATTTAACAAACCAGTAGCCAACTTCTTTTTTGTTTGTTTTTTTGTTTAGAACAGTCTTTATTATTTAAGTGGTCATGGTTATTAAGGATTAAATATAAGTTCAGTAGTGTTTGTCTCTTTTCTCATGAAACGACTGTTCATAGCTGTGAGTGTTATTTTGGAACAATCTACGTGTATTTTGGTCTGATCTGCAATCTGTTATATGTCACACCACATATATGACCTGTAAAATTTCAGAAATTGGTAGCCATCCTTTTTTTTGTTGTTTTTATTTATAACTGTCTGTACTTTTTAACTGGTCATTGTTAGGATTAAATAAAGCTCAGTTGTGTTTATTTCTGTTTTTGAAATGCAGCCCTTCATAGCAGAGTCAAAAAGGTTGTTCATAGTATGTTGAAATGCCTATTTCACAAAGAAATTGTTGTCACTGGTCACATTCTGCAGGTGGTCGCTTAAGACAGTGCATTTATATAAAAAAATTTATCCATGCATTATGATTGTGGCGATAAATGACAGGTGGTCGTTCATAGCAGTGATTGCTCAGATCAGCATTAACTGTGCAGATTTGCAATGCCTTCATGCTCTCTACCAAATATAGTTACATTGGTCAACTGGCTTTTGAATATCAGTTGTTAACGGATGGCTAATGCATGATGGACACATGGCCATGTCATGAGCTTACTTGGTCATTCAGCCAGGAGAGCTAAAACCTGAAAATGAGCATTTGTTTTGTCTTTTTTTTTTAAAATTTCGTAAGAAAGAATAAAAATCCCCCAAAATATTAATTTATAATTGTACAGACTGCCCAACTGGAAAGTAACATACATTGTTCTTGTTCAAAATCTAATTTCAGGCATCTTTAAAGTGACCTAATCATCACTAATCCTTCTAAATCATCACTAATCCTTCTAAATTTCAAAATCCATCACTAATCCTTCTAAATCATCACTAATCCTTCTAAATGCATCACTAATCCTTCTAAATTTCAAAATCCATCACTAATCCTTCTAAATGCATAACTAATCCTTCTAAATCATCACTAATCCTTCTAAATGCATCACTAATCCTTCTAAATTTCAAAATCCATCACTAATCCTTCTAAATCATCACTAATCCTTCTAAATGCATCACTAATCCTTCTAAATTTCAAAATCCATCACTAATCCTTCTAAATCATCACTAATCCTTCTAAACCATCACTAATCCTTCTAAACTTATAAAAAGGATTTAGACAGATTTCAAAGAGGGCTTCAGTGTATGCATTGCTGTGTTTGTTAGGAGTAATTAATATAATAGATAACAAAGAGCCTGATCCATCAGTGCATTATGCTATGGTAGATCAGGGTTTATGTTGTTTGCAGTTTGATTTGACTTCTAAGCAGTTATTTCAAGTAAAACAAGATAGACAATATTAGTTGGGAGATAAGGGGGGCAGGGTCTCTTATTTACCACTGTAGTAAACAGCAGTGTGTACTCAAAGTGTAATATTGGCAAAAATTTTGACAAAAATCGTTATAATGGTAGACTTACCATATATACTCGCTTATGAGTAGAGCCCGACTGCAAACAATGTAAATCCTGATCGGCCATAGCATTATCCACCTGCAGATCAGGGTCTATATTGTTTAATCTGCTGATTATCCCTTAAAAACTGCGTAGACCCAGATCTGACAATCACATTATTTTTCTCTGGAGTCGGCCTGAATTTTCCTCAGAATTGAAAATATCCTTTATATATCAGCAGTCAAATGTGGGATTGGTAATACAATTCTACTAAATCCACCAAGAAGTTTTCTTGCCAGCCTGAAGCTTCCGGTTGCTGATTGCTTGCTAGAACTTTCCAAGATTTTTGTTGTCTGGGTCAAATTTGGTGGCTCCTCCTAAAATCAAAAGAACCAACTATAATATTATTGTGATAATGTTCTTTACACTTTTGTACAGGTAAATATGTAATTTTTTAACACAGGTAAACATGTAATTTTTTAACACAGGTAAACATGTAATTTTTTTACACAGGTAAATATGTAATTTTCATGAATAAATGAGTAGAGACATTATGCCTCAGTAGTTAGCATGATAGATTTACAAGCAAAAAGATTCAGGTTGAAATCTTTGAAAATCTGCCTTTAAGTTAATTAACTGTAATCTGTATAAATTATCAGTTTCTACATCTATTGAAGTTGTAAACCCTACCAAATTCGGGGACTGGCATGAGCAGAGAGGATAAAACTGACGCAGGTTGGCATAGTGGTATAGCCATACCCATGCCTATTCTTTTTAAATGAGATAAAGCAGTTAACATCACAGTCATACTCATTCCTGTTCTTGTTAAATGAAATAAAGCAGTTAGCATAACAGTGATACCTATGTATATGCTTTTCAAATGAGATAAAGCTGTTGGCATAACAACCATACCCCATGTATATGCTTTTCAAATGAGATAAAATGGTTACCATTACAGTCTTACCCTGCATATGCTTTTTAAATTAGATAAAGTAGTTACCATCACACCCATACCCATGAATATGTTTTTAAATGAGATAAAGCAGTTACTGTCACAGCCATACCATATATATGCTTTTTAAATGAGATAAAGTATTTACCATCACAGCCACACCCATAAATACGTTTTTAAATGAGATAAAGCAGTTACCATCACAGCCTTTCCCACTCATATGATTTTTAAATGAGAAAAAGCAGTTACTATCATAGTCATACCCATGAATATGCTTTGTATATGAGATATAGTTGTTGCTCTCACAGGTAGACTGTAACAAAAAGAACAATGGCTGCGATATTTAAGGGTGGTGTTGTTTAAAAACCCTCTTTTCTATCCAGAGTCAAAGATTCATTTTGAATAATAGTAAAATCAAACCTTGCCAATCCACACACAACAACAACAACAACAACAACAACAATAATAATATTATTATTATTATTATTATTATAATTATTGCAAAACCTCTTACGTTTTCTGTTATGTAAGATTATGGAGAAAAATACTAAGGCAGAGACAAATCCAATAATACACAAATATTTCCATTGCTTTATTATTATTATTATTATTTTAGTATTATTGTTTGTGTGTGTGTGTGTGTGTGTGTGTGTGTGTGTGTGTGTGTGTGCTTTTTGTACAAAGATGTTGATTTTAAATAGAGTTGATTTCTGACATCTGTTTCTTGAGCAATTAATTAAGCATGTGTTTGAAACAAAAGTTGATTAAAAATTTTCCTTACATGTTTTGAGAAATCGATATTTAAAAAATGAGTTCTTTAAAATACTGGATGCAATATAATTAAAATGAATGGTCCCTCTAGGTCACATGACTTTGTGGGATTTCTTATGCGGTTAAAAATAGTAACACGTTTTACCATTGGGAAATCCGGGTTGTCAAAGTAGTTTCTGTTTGAACTTGCCAGCAGAGAAGATAAGATGTCTGGTGGGTGTTTCTGAGTTTTTGTTACATGTCTGTGTTAATGTTTATTTAGCTTGTTAATTAGACTAGATTCATTTTAATTTCAACTACTATGCTACAGGGGATTTTCTTACCATGTATACATGATACAAGCTTCATCTTAAATTTCCTTGTTTGGTGGGAAACAATTAATCTGAAAATTCTCCTTCAAGTTTTAGAAAGAAAGAAAATATATTTACAAACTGTGGAAATGAGATCTGCAGAATTTTTAAACTTTGTAGATAAATGGAGATTTAGAAGGGAAAATATACAAATCTTCCTTCACTTTCATTATCTTCTTTTAAAATTTAATTGTGATTGTTTAGCCCAAGGATTGGTGCAAAATTGTGCTTTCCTGTAATTAGTTAGTTTGTTTGTTGGGGTTTTTTGTGTTCAGAACTAGTAAGAGTTTATAATGGATACAGATTTTAAACCATGAATTCCTTCCAGTGTTCATTCATGGAATTAGGGGTATGGGGCTATTGGCTCCTGTAATTTTCGACCTCAAACCAGTCTTCATTAGATTCTGATGTGCTGGTATTTCACTCATTCCTATTTGCAGCAGTTTTCTTGAAAAACTGTCATTTTGTAGTTTTTGGATTAATTTTATGATTTTATACTATTTATAAAGATGGAATGCATATAAATTTACATGTACCTGGGAAAAAGTTACACATAATCAAAATAAAATAACTACTACTGCTACTTCCATAATTTGTTTTGAATATGTATATGATTTGTACTCTGTTTTGATGAATCATTAGGATGCTAAGATAATTGATTTGTGAAGTAAGCTTGTCCCTTTGACCTTGGGGTCAGGGTTGTAATCTTAGAAAATTTGCGTCGGTGCTTTAGTTCAAGTTTTTTAATTTTCTTATATTCCATAAAGCCCATTGTTGGTTTTTCATCCTAGTTTTGGTAATCATTATGATACTAAGACAATTCATTCTGTGACATTCTCTGGCACTGAGGTCAGTGTCACACATTTTATGGTAGTTTTTACCTTGACTCAGCATGCAGGCCCCTGCTTAATTAACTCATTTCATTTGGCTGATTTGCCAAAAAATGTTTGTGACATATTTATGAAACAACTGTTATGAAGATGCTTGTTGGCAGTAATTCAGTTAGTTATCAGTCTTTTTGTATAATTGACAAAGATGCAGGCCTAATTAAGTGAACCACTGCAGTTTAGTTAAAACCACCACTCTGAGATAGTGACATATTTATAAATGATACACACTATTATGGCATAAATTAACAGTCTAGACTATAATAGAATGTGGAAACATTGAAGAATTATACTTCCAGTATAGAAACATGGAAACAATTACACATCCTCTGTGGATGTAGAAACATGCAAGCATGTATATATCCTATGTGGAAACATGCAAGCAACTATACATCCTATGTGGAAACATGCAAGAAATTATATATTCTATGTGGATGTGGAAACATGCAAGCATTTATATATCCTATGTGTAAGCATGAATGCAGTTATATATCCTAAGTGGAAACCTGCAAGTAATTATATATCCTATGGGGAAACATGCAAGCAATTATATATCATATGGAGAAAAATGCAAACAATTGTATATCCTATGTGGAAAAAACAAAGCAAGCAGTTATATATCCTGTGTGGTAACATGGAAGCAGTTATACATCCTATGTGGAAACATGGAAGCAATTACATTTCCTATGAAACATGGAAACAATTATACATCCTATGGGGAAATATTCCAACAGTTATATATCGTATGTTGAAACATGCAAGCAATTATGCATTTTTTGTTTTGATACACACTGTAGCACTGAAACTTGATCATTCCTATGCAGATTATGCCCAGAAAGTATGCATGTTGGATTTGTGTTTTCTAAATTATGGTATCTTTTTGGAAGCATTTACATATTTTTGGTTTTCAGTTTTAAGAATCAGAATAAAGTTGGATAATAATTGTTAAATTTAACATTTTTTGTCTTTTCTTAATGATATTTAATTTTTTGCATCCTGATTTTATTATTGATTCAGATGTTGCAATTAAATTATGCAGTCTTTTTTTCCATTTTATAGTATGTCATATCTACTTCAAATATGCAAGCATCTTTTGTTGATTTTGGCAAGAAAGAACTTGGCATTTAAAAATTTTAATGAAAATGTTGTGAATGGCCGAATACAAAGAAGTGCTATTAAATGTACATTTCCAAATTTTATGTAAATTTTCAAGTTTATATAACTATTTTTACATGGGAAGATTTAAAATGTTTTAAAAATTTCTAAACATTTTTCTTTTAGAATTTTAAAATTTATATGGATTTTGACATAGTTGGAACTCTGTCATTAGAGTAAACTGCAATGAAGTTATAACCATTTAGATACAAATATTAAGTTGTAACTGAATGTGTAAAACTATTAAGTTTTCCTCAAATTATCCTGCTAATATATTGATAGTATGATCGAATTTTGAAAACTTTTGAGCAGCATTTAATTTTGTTGTAAAATTTAGAAAATAAACACAAGTCAACTTATTACAGAAAACATTTTTTTGAGAGTAATACAATAAATGCTATCAGATTATAAGTATAAAATTTCCTTTCCTTTGGGGGTTGGGTGTAAAATTGTAAATGACCTTTATTAATTCCTGCATCGTTGTGAAATATCTTTAAATTTTCTTCAAGAATTTTAAATTGTGATGAAACTATGCTAGTTATAAAAAGCACTCTCAAGGATTCTAATTTTGTACCTGCCTGTTTTAAAAGGATTCTAAATTTGTCATGTTTACATTCTTTTTACCTGCATATTTTAATGGTGCTTTAATATTTACATACAGATGATGATGGTACAGTTTAATTAGCTTCAGTTTAGTTGGTATTTTACACCTCTTGAGCTACTGATGGTTGACAGGTCCTTTGGGGAATATGTACCAAATATTGCCAGGTCAAATCACATATTTGAGGAATCAATGTGGAATAACACAATCACATGTCTTGTGGTCATTTTTAATTTTGTGGCTAAATATAGTTACCAAATACTGGTAAGTGTCTAAACTTTACACTGGTATGTTCCACACAGATTTGTATGCAGCAAAATTGCACATTTTAATAAACAGTGACAGATTAATTAATGGACAGATTATATATTTTATATCCTATTTCAACTGCATTCACTTAATTAGATATATGAATTCATCTTAGAAATAGTAACTGAACCTACCCAAAGTAGGTTATTGTGCCCAGTCCTTTTTATCCATGATTGATTTGTAATTTTAGTGGTTCATATGTGACCCTCACTATATCTTAGGTCCTATTATCACTGCACTCACTAAAATAGATATGCCAGTAGCTTCTCATGGTCTGTTGGTTCTTTGCTGGGTTTTCCCGGGTTTTTCCTCCACCATTTATACTGGCTGGCATGTATAGCCTATCTTGTGCTGAAAAATTGTGTTAAACCCTACAACAACAACAACAACAATAACAACAACATCTAAAAAAGAGAAATGGATTCATCTTAGAAATAGCAACTCAGTATATGTTCATGCCTGAGTGACTTTTCTTTTTTTAATGGGGTTTGTTCTTGGACAATATTTCACATATGGTCATAAATATTGTCATGTGATTGCATCTTATGAAAAACAAGTCAGTCATACTGAAAGTAGTCACTATTTCCTATTTATCTCACTTTTGTGACTTAGGTCTCTTGAAATTTTTGTTTTCTTTGTACATCATTCATATCTTGGACATCAGATGACCTATATGTGTGAAATTTGTGTCTTTCTAGAAGACTGTTTTCAGGGTTTTTCTCTGTGATATATTTTTTAAGGTATATTAAGAGTAGTATAGTGGGGTACCGTAGCGTCAATGGGAATTAGCATTACAGACCCCCCCTGGGCCAGTATAGCGTCAAGAAATAAAATCTCACCCTGGGCCTGTATAGCGTCAATGGAAAATTAGGTAGAGGGACTAGAACACCCTGGGCCTGTATAGCGTCAATGGAAAAATGGAGTAGAGGGACTAGAACACCCTGGGCCTGTATAGCGTCAATGGAAATTTTTGTAGAGCGGCGACTAGGAGACTGTGGGTTTGTAGAGCGATAAGCAACAGGTGGCATGACGTCACACTGGTAACAATGTAGCAAAAAGAGAAGTACTGTGACGTCAGGCTACCTGAGAGAGGGCTATAGACAAACACGAATCAAGAGCGTTCGTGTTTTTTAGTAGAGGTAGGGTTTTATATATATTCGTTTAGGGGGAGACCAAATGAAAATTAAGATCTTTTCGAGGTATTGGAAGTGGCCCTGAAAAGGGCCGTTGTTTGTTATGTGATGTTAACACTATTCCGTTAACATACAGGACATCGCATAGGTCTTCTTATCTTCCTCAAATTTCTCAAAGTTTGTCTTAAGCTGTGTCTCACTTCTGGTCCGTAGATGAGAGTCCGCTTAAGACAGCCTTGTCTTTCCACATAACATCTTCTTTTCCAAAGAGTGGCACCGGTGATCCGGATGACAGTCCATTTTGTTTTCACATACATGGGTAAGTCTGTACGGAACAGCATTGAGGATACCAAAGTAGAGGATTCTACGTCGATCAACATCTTCTCTGTGACGAGAACAGGTGAAGGGAATGAAGTGAACCGCGTTTATTTATAGTGGAAGACCGGATCGAAACGGATTGAAAGGGTTCACCAATCCCAACACGCGTTACAAAATTCAGTCACTTCGCGGAGTCTGTCTTCCAATCCGAAGAGAGCTACCTGTGACGTCACATTTCCTATATAGGCACACTAGCGTCTGTGCGCAGTGAATCGATGCGGTAGTGTTTTGTGAAACATGACGGAACCTAAGAAGACAATGAATTGGGGTGCACCGGCTGTGGAGACGAGAAGTAATGGTACAGCAGCAGCTACCAAAGTGAACACAGTGCTACTTCCCGAAGAGGTTGATTTCAACTGGGATTTAGTAGATTTTTTATCTTCTTCCCAAGAATTTGTTCCGGTACCAGTACCTTCGCCACTTTCTCCTTCATTACCACGTGTCGACGATTTTAAACAAAGACAGAGAGAAGAATTGGAGAAATTTTTACAGCAGCAGAAAGAAGCAGAGCAAGCATTTCTTCTTGAACAGAAACAGCGAGAAGAAGAAGAAGAGGCAAGAAGGAAACAACAGGAAGAAGAAGAAGCAGTAGAGAAGAAACAAAGTCTAGGAGAGAAGGAGAACATCGAAAGTCAAACGGTCACGGTACTCTTGGACATTTTGGCCGAGTTAAGAAGTCTGAAACAAATGTATCAGACTTCTTTATTACGACCCAAGAGAAAAAGA
Organism: Megalonaias nervosa; assembly: GCA_016617855.1. Taxonomy (NCBI): domain Eukaryota; kingdom Metazoa; phylum Mollusca; class Bivalvia; order Unionida; family Unionidae; genus Megalonaias; species Megalonaias nervosa. The sequence continues at coordinate 9,197 of JAECUM010090558.1, read as the reverse complement.
CCTTCCCGAGCCAAACAACCTAACCCTGTGACTACACCAGAGATACCACCCCTAGTGATATCTACTAGATCATTGACAGGAGCAAGTCCACAAGTAGGCCTTGGCCGTGGCAAAGGCTTAAGACAGTTAAAGCGAATTGATTCTCGTTCCTGAGTTTGTTCTAAGGAAAAAAACAAACACTCAACAGTCCTTTTCAGGGCTACCCAATACTCTCGAAAAGAGTGACTATTCATTTTGCCAAAATCAATTAAAACTCAAAATCCCTTCTTTAACCCTATGATGTACGTGTTGTGAGTGTATGAGTGTAGGTCCTTATTATTTCTAAATAATGAAAACCAAGAGACACTTACGTTTTTTCAGTTTGGTCTATTCTGTTACAATTTTTTACAATTCAATATCACAACATAACACAACACAACACTTTTAAAAAAGTTCATAGATTTCTTCTGTCTCTTTTTTCTTTCACTCTCTCTGTTTTTTCAATTTCTTCACTTTTACACTTTTTTCCTCTTCTTCCTCTTCTTCTTCCTCACATTTTTCTCGTCTTCTTTTCTTTTCTGTCTTCTCTTTCTGAACGTGTCGGGGTTCTTCTTTTGTCGAGGTCACCTCTGTTTCTTCTTCCTCCTTCTCCTGCTCCTGTTGTTTCTTAGGGCACTCTGAAGACCAATGTCCTTTCTCTTGACAATGATAACAGGTATCTTGACTTTTGTTTCTTTTGACACTGGCCTTGCTTCTTTGACGGTCTGGACATTCTGTAGCCCAATGCCCTTTCTTTTGACAGATATAGCAAGTATCTTGACTTTTATCTCGAAAGGAAGGAGAGTAGTCCGTTGGCTTGTCTGAAGAAAACTTTCTTATCACACCTCGCAATGCTCTAATCAGAAGTTCGATCTGTGTGGGTTCTTCCATTGTGCTGGTCGGCTTGAGAGCGAAATGAATACTGAGAGGGGAGTCACTAGCCCTTTATATATGCCCTGGTCTGACATAGATATATAGGGGTTCATGGTGTTTCACAGGTAGTCATTTGACTTTTTGCCTTCAAGATGAAACGATCGCATCATTTCGAAAAGAAAGAAGAAGAAAGCAAGAGGCAGAAACGTGATTTATCGCCTCGCACAGTAGCTGAAGTCTTGGCACAAATTCATGCCAGCGATTTTGAAGATGAGATGAGTGAACCAGAATCGAAGCCTAAAGAGTCTACACCAAATCAAAGTCCATTACCATCCGTAAACCCTGAAAAGTACTACCATATTCGGGAGACGGACAAACGCTCTTCCAGAAAATTTAGAACCACAGCCTACACGTACGCAGTGAAATTTAAAGATTTCAAGTCTGACGTACCCTTGGAAAAAGCAGAAGGGTTCATCACCGATGTGTGGGATTCTTTGTTAACCACACTAAAACGGCAATGTCGAGCCAAAGAAGACGATCGCTTGAGACTTTCTATTCATCACGACAATTTGAAGTCTCCCGTTTGGATCGAGTTTAGCAGTCCATCAGAATTGACACCTTCCAAAATCATGGACAAGATTCAACACGTACAACAATCTAACGACAAATTTCACATCACGGACGGAAAAGCGACACTGTACATGACCCACGTGTCTCTTCCCCAAGGGACAGGTAAAAAAAAGTTGATGTTGGTAGACAACTTGCGTAACCTCAAGCGTAGTCTCGTCCAAATTAACAATCCAAAAGACAAGATGTGTTTAGCCCGTGCCATCGTGGTGGGACAAACGTATGCCGACAAGAACGATACGGTAGAATGGAAAAGAGCCTGGAAAACTATTCAACAATCGGACCGAGCCAAACAACGAAAAGAAGCAGAACTCCTGTTACAGCAAGCGGGGTTAGCTAAAGACACACCCTGTGGCATTCCTGAAATGCAAAAGTTGCAAGACGTCTTGGCTCCACGTTACACCTTGAAAGTTCACCCTCAAGAAGTGCGCGGACCTCTGTTGTTTCGAGGTCAAGATTTTAAAGACGGAAAATACATTCACGTCTATCATCACGATGAACATTTTGATGCCATTACCAGTATCACTGCATTCCTGTCATACAGTTATTACTGTGAGAAATGTGACTATGGCTATAACAATCGAGAGCAACACAAGCATTGTGGATCGAAATGCTCAGGATGTTTAGCTTCTACACCCTGTCTGGACGAAGGACAAGAACGAGTGCATTGCTCTGTTTGTCAGCGCACGTTTGTCAGTCCTGCCTGTTACCAACAACACCTAAAGACGCAAGGTTCACAGCAGAAATGTGCTTGTCAGCTCTTGAGATTGTGCCCTACTTGTGGACAAGGCATACGTACCAACAATGCCAAGGCGCACGTCTGTTCAGGAAAGAAGCGATGTCACATTTGTCGCCAAACCGTGGACTTGGAACACCAATGCTACATTCAAAAATACCATTCCAAACATGAAGAAGAAGAAGAGAATGACCAGAAGAAGAAAGGGAATTTCATCTTTTTCGATTTCGAATGCATGCAAGAGACTGGCATTCACATTCCTAATTTCTGCGTGGCTCACCGAGCGTGCGAGAAGTGCATCCAAGAGCCTATCTTGACTCATTGCCCTTACTGCAGCAAGATTCCTGGAGGACGTGAAAAAATCTTTCGGGGATCGAACACACTGGCCGATTTTGCCCAATGGATCTTAAACCCTATCGACGAGACGTGGAGCCAAGAAGATATCGAACGTTACGGAGATTGTCATCGCCATGCCACGGTGATGGCTCACAATTTCTCGGGATACGATGGACAATTTCTGTTGAGATACTATACGGAACAAAGTACCGAACGTCCGAAAGTAACTTTGAACGGAGCCAAAATCATTTCCATGCAAGTGGGACAAGTACAGTTTAAAGATTCAATGAGTTACTTGGCTATGCCTTTGAGCCGCATGCCTAAAACGTTTGGCATGACAGAAATGGCCAAAGGCTATTTTCCACACTTTTTCAATACCGAAGCTAATCAACACGCCGTTCTACCCCATTTGCCTGAGGCTCACTACTACGACCCCGACAACATGCGTACCGAACAACGAGAAGCTTTCTACGCATGGTACCAGACTCACGCTTCGGACCCTTTTGACTTTCAAGAAGAAATGTTAAAATATTGTCGTTCCGACGTAGACATTTTACGTCGCTGCTGTGGAAAATTTCGAGAACTGTTCATGGAACACGGAGGGATCGATCCTTTGAAAGAAGCTTGTACCATTGCCAAAGCGTGTTCCTTAGTGTATCGTCAACGATTCATGCCCGAAAACACCCTAGCTGTCATCAGTCCTCAAACGACCAATTTTGTCAAACGTCAATACTCGGTCAAAGCCCTACGCTGGTTACATTACTTGTGTGAGAAGGAAGACAAATGGATCCAACACGCTCGCAACGGAGGAGGCGAAAAGACCATCGGAAGGTATTCAGTAGACGGCTGGGACTTAGAAAACCCCAAGATTGTGTACGAGTTTAACGGGTGCTTATTTCACGGATGTCCCATCTGCTACCCTCAACGTGACACTAAAAACCAGTTTTTACAACGGACCATGGAAGACTTGTACCAGGCCACTTGTCAGCGACGCTTGAAGTTAGAAGAGCAAGGATACCAAGTAGTGGAAATGTGGGAACACGAGTACGATCAGCGATTGAAAACCGATCCCGAGTTTAAGCGCATCGTGGAAAGTTACAAGCTGGTGGACCCTCTGAACCCGCGGGACAGTTTGTACGGAGGACGGACGAATGCCACCTGTTTGCTGTACCAAGTCGACGAGGAGAAAGGAGAAGAAATCAAATACTTGGACGTGTGTTCTCTGTATCCGTACGTGTGCAAATATTGTCACTTTCCCGCAGGGCACCCACAATTGCTGACGGAACACATCGACGTGGACAATATTCGACAATACGAAGGATTGATCAAGTGTAAAGTCTTGCCTCCCACGAACTTGTACCATCCCGTTTTACCACATCATTGCCAAGGAAAACTGATGTTTCCCTTGTGTCGTACTTGTGCTGAAACGTGCAACCAAGACCACCCTTGTCAGCACACTCAGGAAGAACGAGCCTTGACGGGAACGTGGGTCAGCGTGGAATTGTTTAAAGCTCTGGACTTGGGATACCAACTGTTAGAAGTGTACGAAATTTACCACTTTCCCAAGACAGAAAAATACCACAAGGGCGACGATTCTCAAAAAGGCATTTTTGCAGACTACGTGAATGCCTTTTTGAAACTGAAACAAGAAGCTAGCGGATATCCTTCCTGGTGTCACACTCCCGACGACCAAACAAAGTTCAAAGATGGCACAACGACCGTGTTTACCCAAGACGGAGTATTTGACAGAACCTTTCCGATACTTGCAGATGATTCACGACAAAACCAAATACATGAAACACGTGGACGTTGTTCGTGAGGACTTGCTCTTAATCAATTACGAAGAAGAACTGGACTTTGTAGAAGCCGACGAATTTGGAAATGTCATCATTGCGGCCTACGTGACAGCCCATGCTCGCTTAAAACTGTACGAAGCTTTAGAACTATTAGGAGATCGTGTGCTGTATTTTGACACGGACAGTTGCATCTACATTGATCGCCTGGGTCAACCTCACCCTGTCATCGAAGGAGACCGTTTAGGAGCCTGGACGGACGAGCATCCCGACCACAAGATTCTCAGTTTTGCAAGTGGCGGTCCCAAAAATTACGGCTACGAATACCGGAACAATCAAGGAGATGTGCACACGGAGTGTAAAGTGAAAGGATTGACTCTTAATTATCGCACCAGTCGAGTGGTGAACTTTAGCATATTGAAAGAAGCCTTGCAGTCTGGACAGGATCGAAACTTTAGAGTGACCACCCACGAACCGCACAAGATTGTACGTTTACCCACACACCAAATCGTCAGTCGACCCTTGGAAAAAGTTTATCAAATCGTGTACCAGAAGCGAGTTCGGCTTCCCAACCACTTCACTTTACCGTACGGTCATGCCGATATTGGTCAGCATATAAAAAGGGACAACGTTCAAGGTCGATAGTTCATTGTGACTACCATTGCTAAGCGAGAAAGATGAATCCATTCACACAGCAAGTATCCAGTAAGAGTAAACTCAAGTACGATGCTGTGCCTTGCGATGGTAGGGATGCCGTACGCTATGACCTTAGTGATTCAGTACCACATCATCATGGGAACTTTGCTATAACTACTACTTCTACTACCATGCCTACCATGGAAAGTGATGCTGTACGTGTCAAACCTGACGGATGTGAAAGCGATGCCACTCGTTATCGCACACCTTTTCACTTTACTGGTTTTCATGGTGGATGGCCACCTCCACAGGAAACCAAGCGACTACCACCCTACGGATGTCATGTAAAACTGAGCAAACTCCTAAGGATTTCACCGTACCCTCATCGAAATGAACCTGTGAAAGACGAATATTCGTTCCCCGTGCGTTTGCCAGAATACTGTGATTTTGAAAGTCGATTGCAAACCTTCCAAGGAAAATGGCCAAAATATCTAGGAGGACCTACCCCCGAAGAATTAGCCAGAGCTGGATTTATCTACTTGGGCGAAGGAGATAAAGTCAAGTGCTTCAGTTGCGGTGTCTCACTTCACCAGTGGTAGAAGAAAGATTGCGCTTACCTGGAACATGCTCAATGGTCTCCAGAGTGTCACTACCTGCCTTTAGTGGGACCTCGTCATTGAAGTGACCCTACCATGTTGTGTAAAAAGCTAGCTACGGAGTTAGGAGTCCAACGTTGGACAATCCCTAGACAAGTATTTAAAACCCGATGTAAAAAATAATCTTCAAAGATTACCAAACGAATTGCAAGAGAAGATCTACAAGGACATTTGGCAGGGACTTGCCAGAGCCAAATCTCAATTAGTGACTGTAGAACATTTGTGTCGAGAAATTCATAAGAGGAAATTGACCAAAGTCAACAAACAAGGCCGATTTATATGGATCAAGTGTGCGTTCGTTCTACTATTTCGCTTTAGACCATTTACATTTGAAGATTTTATTGACATTCTTGACCGTTTCCTGGAATGGCAGTGGTCAGAAATTACCCACTACGTTCATTACTTTCGCTCTAGGAGAAGGGTTTGACTGACATGGTTATGGATACTTTACAAGAGAACATTCGTGCTTTGCCTGTGGAATTGAGAGAACGCATTTACCGTGAGTTCGTCAAAATACAAGTGAAACGAAAAGAATCATTGCATCCGTTACGTCACCGATGTTGGAACCACTGGTACCTAAATGCTATAAGAGGATTGATTCTGATGAAAGCGTTCCAGGGGCCAGACATTGATCAACTACTCGTGAGCAAGAAGGATTGTGTTGTTGATAGTGATTATTTTTACTACCAGGTACACTTATTGCATCGAATTCCAGAAGAAGAATTAGAGGGTTACCAAAATCTTGTACACAATGTAAACTTAGATAAAGAGGAAACTTCTGAACGATGTGTGATGTACAAGTTAGTGACTAAATATTTTAGATACGTCGACGGAATACGACCACTTCTGTGCAAAAAGTACACTTATAGCCGCCGAAAAAAGAGGGTATAAAAACGTTCTACCATGCCACGACCTTTATCATTCGTGATACAACAGATTCCGTGGAAGGAAATCAATGACAGTATTCAAACGGTGGAGGATTTCCATCGCCTATTACGAGAACTGTCTCCATTGAATTGGGGTCGACGTGTAGTGTGTGTCTTAGTGACTTGCTTTCTGGGATTTCGTTTACCAGCTGATTCTTTGTGGACTCTTTACGAACAGTACCTATTACTCCAAAAACAAAATATGAAAGTGATCCCTTTAAATGTCCACGAGAGACTCATTCTGCTCAAAGCTTTGCGCTTTCATTTGGATACTTCTCAACCTCTACGGAAAAACAAGATTCGTCAACTTTTAGGCACTGAAGATGTGTACGACGACGTGTGTGTAGCTTGTGACTTACACCCTCACTGGACAGATGTACGTGACTGGAAACGTGTGGGGTTTGAGGCTTGGGCTAAAGAAGTGGCACACTATGCCCAAGATTTGTCATCCTAAAACATTAAAACGTACCGTGAAAAAAGTCGCTTTTAAACCTGTGTTAGTGTCCATACCAGAAGAACAGTCTGTCACCGAGGAAAACTACTCTCTTCAAGACAGGACTGTCATTGACATTCCTGAAAGACCATTTCGGGAGGACCCTTGTGTGACTGAACCAAGGAATGTACAGACTCTCAGAACATTACACACTACTCCTACGATTTCACCTCTTGATCACAAAAATGTTGTACAGAGACTTGTTTATATTCCACTATGGTCGTTTTGTTGTGTTTTTTATTCCTGTACTTAACCATATGGCTTTTATGTATTTTTGTCTTTCGTGTTGTTCACTAATAAAGATGACAATAAACGTGTCCTGAAAAAGTATAAAAACTCTTGGCTTGTCTGTCTTCGTGTCACAAGTGACATTTTATTACACTACTACTACTATGGCTACCTCTACTGCCTCTGCTCCCTCTTCCTCCACTGTCAAAGTCATTGACGAACACGTAGATCGGACTAGTTGGGAGGCCTTGTATCCTCGCCATCCCTTTAACATGCTTATTGCTGGACCAAGCGGTTCAGGCAAAACCGAATTTGTCAAACGTTTGATCGAACATAAACATCATTTGATCGATCGTCCTCCTCAACGAATCGTGTGGTGCTATAAAGAGTGGCAATCGGTGTACAGCCTTCTGCGAGAAAGTCAAGGCGATTCCATCGTCTTTGTGGAAGGCATTCCTGTCGAAGACGACGGAATCGTGTCTGACCCTAGTCAAACTCATTTGGTTATTTTGGACGACATGTTAGGAGAAGACGAAGAAGAAATTAAACTCTGGTTTACGCGCAAAGGGCATCATCGTAATGCCAGTGTCATTTACATTACCCAAAATTTGTTTCAACAAAGTAAAGCCCATCGTACCATCAGTCTCAATGCCCATTACTTGGTGTTGTTTAAAAGCCCTAGAGATAAATCGCAAGTACAAGTCTTAGCCAAACAGTTAGGAACGCCTTGGCTGATTCATGCGTACGACGATGCCACTCAAACCCCACACGCTTATTTACTCGTGGATTTAAACTCCACTACTCCCGATTATTTGCGATTTCGTACCCATCTGTTTCACCCCTGGTGCCAAGACGGAGGACCTATCGTGTACACGTCTCCGTCGTCGACTTAATCACCCCAAAAAATCTATAAAAACCTCGGTCACTTGGACTCTGTCTCACACATTGCCAACATGACGTCCCTTCAGTCTCATCTTCCCATTAAATTGATTCGTGCCTTGTACGGCATCAGTCGCGAAAAAAATCCACAAATACGTGCTCGTGTCTTAGAAGCTAGTCTCAAGGAAGTCTTACGATGGTTTACGGTGACAGCACGTCAATTACTGCAAGGCATCATTCAGATTCCACATCAAACCAAACGTTTTTTTGAGAGAAACAAAGTTGCCTCGACGCAACTAGCCGATCCTCGCATCGACACTCAAACCAAAAAGCAAATCATTTTGAAACCTGGAGGAAGTGGATCTTTAGGAGGTGTCATCATTCGTTCCCTCTTAAAATGGGATCCTAATGCTCCCAAAGTTGTTCCCAAGAAAAAAGCCACACCCAAACGTACCCAGAAGAAAAAGAAAAAGAGCAAGGGTGTCAAGACCAGGTCACAGCCTCAGAAAAAGAAAAAGAAAAGCCCACAGAAAACAGCTTTTACTCGCAAGAGAGTGTCTCCAACAACTTCTCCTCCAGCAGTGACACCCTCTTCCTCTTTAGCGGCAGTAGCTGCGGCTCACAAAGTACCTGCCCCCAAAGTCAAAGTCCAAGAGAGAACGGGTGTGTTACAGAGTTTACTGGATTTGTCCAAGCAAGAACTGTCTCGATTTAGTCCGTTGCGAACTCCTCCACGGCGTGTGTTGCCCGTCATCAAGTTGATACGACGTAAAGACAATCAGTGGCGACGCATTCCAGTATAAAATGACCTGAGGCAAGCCATACGGATCAGTATTTTTTTGTGCTACTGCACGTCCAAAGATGTTCCCTCCAAGAAGTGTACACCGTTACCATCGTCGTTCTTCTTCTTCGGTCCAAAAAGGAAAAGGAAAACGAAAAAGACAGTCACGTCATCCTAAGAAGCGCTTCGTCAAACATCGACGTCACCCCCAGAAA
>JAECUM010090557.1:0-20046 GCA_016617855.1 Megalonaias nervosa | reverse complement strand
AAAAATGTTTGTGACATATTTATGAAACAACTGTTATGAAGATGCTTGTTGGCAGTAATTCAGTTAGTTATCAGTCTTTTTGTATAATTGACAAAGATGCAGGCCTAATTAAGTGAACCACTGCAGTTTAGTTAAAACCACCACTCTGAGATAGTGACATATTTATAAATGATACACACTATTATGGCATAAATTAACAGTCTAGACTATAATAGAATGTGGAAACATTGAAGAATTATACTTCCAGTATAGAAACATGGAAACAATTACACATCCTCTGTGGATGTAGAAACATGCAAGCATGTATATATCCTATGTGGAAACATGCAAGCAACTATACATCCTATGTGGAAACATGCAAGAAATTATATATTCTATGTGGATGTGGAAACATGCAAGCATTTATATATCCTATGTGTAAGCATGAATGCAGTTATATATCCTAAGTGGAAACCTGCAAGTAATTATATATCCTATGGGGAAACATGCAAGCAATTATATATCATATGGAGAAAAATGCAAACAATTGTATATCCTATGTGGAAAAAACAAAGCAAGCAGTTATATATCCTGTGTGGTAACATGGAAGCAGTTATACATCCTATGTGGAAACATGGAAGCAATTACATTTCCTATGAAACATGGAAACAATTATACATCCTATGGGGAAATATTCCAACAGTTATATATCGTATGTTGAAACATGCAAGCAATTATGCATTTTTTGTTTTGATACACACTGTAGCACTGAAACTTGATCATTCCTATGCAGATTATGCCCAGAAAGTATGCATGTTGGATTTGTGTTTTCTAAATTATGGTATCTTTTTGGAAGCATTTACATATTTTTGGTTTTCAGTTTTAAGAATCAGAATAAAGTTGGATAATAATTGTTAAATTTAACATTTTTTGTCTTTTCTTAATGATATTTAATTTTTTGCATCCTGATTTTATTATTGATTCAGATGTTGCAATTAAATTATGCAGTCTTTTTTTCCATTTTATAGTATGTCATATCTACTTCAAATATGCAAGCATCTTTTGTTGATTTTGGCAAGAAAGAACTTGGCATTTAAAAATTTTAATGAAAATGTTGTGAATGGCCGAATACAAAGAAGTGCTATTAAATGTACATTTCCAAATTTTATGTAAATTTTCAAGTTTATATAACTATTTTTACATGGGAAGATTTAAAATGTTTTAAAAATTTCTAAACATTTTTCTTTTAGAATTTTAAAATTTATATGGATTTTGACATAGTTGGAACTCTGTCATTAGAGTAAACTGCAATGAAGTTATAACCATTTAGATACAAATATTAAGTTGTAACTGAATGTGTAAAACTATTAAGTTTTCCTCAAATTATCCTGCTAATATATTGATAGTATGATCGAATTTTGAAAACTTTTGAGCAGCATTTAATTTTGTTGTAAAATTTAGAAAATAAACACAAGTCAACTTATTACAGAAAACATTTTTTTGAGAGTAATACAATAAATGCTATCAGATTATAAGTATAAAATTTCCTTTCCTTTGGGGGTTGGGTGTAAAATTGTAAATGACCTTTATTAATTCCTGCATCGTTGTGAAATATCTTTAAATTTTCTTCAAGAATTTTAAATTGTGATGAAACTATGCTAGTTATAAAAAGCACTCTCAAGGATTCTAATTTTGTACCTGCCTGTTTTAAAAGGATTCTAAATTTGTCATGTTTACATTCTTTTTACCTGCATATTTTAATGGTGCTTTAATATTTACATACAGATGATGATGGTACAGTTTAATTAGCTTCAGTTTAGTTGGTATTTTACACCTCTTGAGCTACTGATGGTTGACAGGTCCTTTGGGGAATATGTACCAAATATTGCCAGGTCAAATCACATATTTGAGGAATCAATGTGGAATAACACAATCACATGTCTTGTGGTCATTTTTAATTTTGTGGCTAAATATAGTTACCAAATACTGGTAAGTGTCTAAACTTTACACTGGTATGTTCCACACAGATTTGTATGCAGCAAAATTGCACATTTTAATAAACAGTGACAGATTAATTAATGGACAGATTATATATTTTATATCCTATTTCAACTGCATTCACTTAATTAGATATATGAATTCATCTTAGAAATAGTAACTGAACCTACCCAAAGTAGGTTATTGTGCCCAGTCCTTTTTATCCATGATTGATTTGTAATTTTAGTGGTTCATATGTGACCCTCACTATATCTTAGGTCCTATTATCACTGCACTCACTAAAATAGATATGCCAGTAGCTTCTCATGGTCTGTTGGTTCTTTGCTGGGTTTTCCCGGGTTTTTCCTCCACCATTTATACTGGCTGGCATGTATAGCCTATCTTGTGCTGAAAAATTGTGTTAAACCCTACAACAACAACAACAACAATAACAACAACATCTAAAAAAGAGAAATGGATTCATCTTAGAAATAGCAACTCAGTATATGTTCATGCCTGAGTGACTTTTCTTTTTTTAATGGGGTTTGTTCTTGGACAATATTTCACATATGGTCATAAATATTGTCATGTGATTGCATCTTATGAAAAACAAGTCAGTCATACTGAAAGTAGTCACTATTTCCTATTTATCTCACTTTTGTGACTTAGGTCTCTTGAAATTTTTGTTTTCTTTGTACATCATTCATATCTTGGACATCAGATGACCTATATGTGTGAAATTTGTGTCTTTCTAGAAGACTGTTTTCAGGGTTTTTCTCTGTGATATATTTTTTAAGGTATATTAAGAGTAGTATAGTGGGGTACCGTAGCGTCAATGGGAATTAGCATTACAGACCCCCCCTGGGCCAGTATAGCGTCAAGAAATAAAATCTCACCCTGGGCCTGTATAGCGTCAATGGAAAATTAGGTAGAGGGACTAGAACACCCTGGGCCTGTATAGCGTCAATGGAAAAATGGAGTAGAGGGACTAGAACACCCTGGGCCTGTATAGCGTCAATGGAAATTTTTGTAGAGCGGCGACTAGGAGACTGTGGGTTTGTAGAGCGATAAGCGACAGGTGGCATGACGTCACACTGGTAACAATGTAGCAAAAAGAGAAGTACTGTGGCGTCAGGCTACCTGAGAGAGGGCTATAGACAAACACGAATCAAGAGCGTTCGTGTTTTTTAGTAGAGGTAGGGTTTTATATATATTCGTTTAGGGTGGAGACCAAATGAAAATTAAGACCTTTTCGAGGCATTGGAAGTGGCCCTGAAAAGGGCCGTTGTTTGTTATGTGATGTTAACACTATTCCGTTAACATACAGGACATCGCATAGGTCTTCTTATCTTCCTCAAATTTCTCAAAGTTTGTCTTAAGCTGTGTCTCACTTCTGGTCCGTAGATGAGAGTCCGCTTAAGACAGCCTTGTCTTTCCACATAACATCTTCTTTTCAAAGAGTGGCACCGGTGATCCGGATGACAGTCCATTTTGTTTTCACATACATGGGTAAGTCTGTACGGAACAGCATTGAGGATACCAAAGTAGAGGATTCTACGTCGATCAACATCTTCTCTGTGACGAGAACAGGTGAAGGGAATGAAGTGAACCGCGCTTATTTATAGTGGAAGACCGGATCGAAACGGATTGAAAGGGTTCACCAATCCCAACACGCGTTACAAAATTCAGTCACTTCGCGGAGTCTGTCTTCCAATCCGAGGAGAGCTACCTGTGACGTCACATTTCCTATATAGGCACACTAGCGTCTGTGCGCAGTGAATCGATGCGGTATTGTTTTGTGAAACATGACGGAACCTAAGAAGACAATGAATTAGGGTGCACCGGCTGTGGAGACGAGAAGTAATGGTACAGCAGCAGCTACCAAAGTGAACACAGTGCTACTTCCCGAAGAGGTTGATTTCAACTGGGATTTAGTGGATTTTTTATCTTCTTCCCAAGAATTTGTTCCGGTACCAGTACCTTCGCCACTTTCTCCTTCATTACCACGTGGCGACGATTTTAAACAAAGACAGAGAGAAGAATTGGAGAAATTTTTACAGCAGCAGAAAGAAGCAGAACAAGCATTTCTTCTTGAACAGAAACAGCGAGAAGAAGAAGAAGAGGCAAGAAGGAAACAACAGGAAGAAGAAGAAGCAGTAGAGAAGAAACAAAGTCTAGGAGAGAAGGAGAACATCGAAAGTCAAACGGTCACGGTACTCTTGGACATTTTGGCCGAGTTAAGAAGTCTGAAACAAATGTATCAAACTTCTTTATTACGACCCAAGAGAAAAAGACCTTCCCGAGCCAAACAACCTAACCCTGTGACTACACCAGAGATACCACCCCTAGTGATATCTACTAGATCATTGACAGGAGCAAGTCTACAAGTAGGCCTTGGCCGTGGCAAAGGCTTAAGACAGTTAAAGCGAATTGATTCTCGTTCCTGAGTTTGTTCTAAGGAAAAAAAACAAACACTCAACAGTCCTTTTCAGGGCTACCCAATACTCTCGAAAAGAGTGACTATTCATTTTGCCAAAATCAATTAAAACTCAAAATCCCTTCTTTAACCCTATGATGTACATGTTGTGAGTGTATGAGTGTAGGTCCTTATTATTTCTAAATAATGAAAACCAAGAGACACTTACGTTTTTTCAGTTTAGTCTATTCTGTTACAAATTTTTTACAATTCAATATCACAACATAACACAACACAACACTTTTAAAAAAGTTCATAGATTTCTTCTGTCTCTTTTTTCTTTCACTCTCTCTGTTTTTTCAATTTCTTCACTTTACACTTTTTTCCTCTTCTTCCTCTTCTTCTTCCTCACATTTTTCTCGTCTTCTTTTCTTTTCTGTCTTCTCTTTCTGAACGTGTCGGGGTTCTTCTTTTGTCGAGGTCACCTCTGTTTCTTCTTCTTCCTCCTTCTCCTGCTCCTGTTGTTTCTTAGGGCACTCTGAAGACCAATGTCCTTTCTCTTGACAATGATAACAGGTATCTTGACTTTTGTTTCTTTTGACACTGGCCTTGCTTCTTTGACGGTCTGGACATTCTGTAGCCCAATGCCCTTTCTTTGACAGATATAGCAAGTATCTTGACTTTTATCTCGAAAGGAAGGAGAGTAGTCCGTTGGCTTGTCTGAAGAAAACTTTCTTATCACACCTCGCAATGCTCTAATCAGAAGTTCGATCTGTGTGGGTTCTTTCATTGTGCTGGTCGGCTTGAGAGCGAAATGAATACTGAGAGGGGAGTCACTAGCCCTTTATATATGCCCTGGTCTGACATAGATATATAGGGGTTCATGGTGTTTCACAGGTAGTCATTTGACTTTTTGCCTTCAAGATGAAACGATCGCATCATTTCAAAAAGAAAGAAGAAGAAAGCAAGAGGCAGAAACGTGATTTATCGCCTCGCACAGTAGCTGAAGTCTTGGCACAAATTCATGCCAGCGATTTTGAAGATGAGATGAGTGAACCAGAATCGAAGCCTAAAGAGTCTACACCAAATCAAAGTCCATTACCATCCGCAAACCCTGAAAAGTACTACCACATTCGGGAGACGGACAAACGCTCTTCCAGAAAATTTAGAACCACAGCCTACACGTACGCAGTGAAATTTAAAGATTTCAAGTCTGACGTACCCTTGGAGAAAGCAGAAGGGTTCATCACCGATGTGTGGGATTCTTTGTTAACCACACTAAAACGGCAATGTCGGGCCAAAGAAGACGATCGCTTGAGACTTTCTATTCATCACGACAATTTGAAGTCTCCCGTTTGGATCGAGTTTAGCAGTCCATCAGAATCGACACCTTCCAAAATCATGGACAAGATTCAACACGTACAACAATCTAACGACAAATTTCACATCACGGACGGAAAAGCGACACTGTACATGACCCACGTGTCTCTTCCCCAAGGGACAGGTAAAAAAAAAGTTGATGTTGGTAGACAACTTGCGTAACCTCAAGCGTAGTCTCGTCCAAATTAACAATCCAAAAGACAAGATGTGTTTAGCCCGTGCCATCGTGGTGGGACAAACGTATGCCAACAAGAACGATACGGTAGAATGGAAAAGAGCCTGAAAAACTATTCAACAATCGGACCGAGCCAAACAACGAAAAGAAGCAGAACTCCTGTTACAGCAAGCGGGGTTAGCTAAAGACACACCCTGTGGCATTCCTGAAAAGCAAAAGTTGCAAGACGTCTTGGCTCCACGTTACACCTTGAAAGTTCACCCTCAAGAAGTGCGCGGACCTCTGTTGTTTCGAGGTCAAGATTTTAAAGACGGAAAATACATTCACGCCTATCATCACGATGAACATTTTGATGCCATTACCAGTATCACTGCATTCCTGTCATACAGTTATTACTGTGAGAAATGTGACTATGGCTATAACAATCGAGAGCAACATAAGCATTGCGGATCGAAATGCTCAGGATGTTTAGCTTCTACACTCTGTCTGGACGAAGGACAAGAACGAGTGCATTGCTCTGCTTGTCAGCGCACGTTTGTCAGTCCTGCCTGTTACCAACAACACCTAAAGACGCAAGGTTCACAGCAGAAATGTGCTTGTCAGCTCTTGAGATTGTGCCCTACTTGTGGACAAGGCATACGTACCAACAATGCCAAGGCGCACGTCTATTCAGGAAAGAAGCGATGTCACATTTGTCGCCAAACCGTGGACTTGGAACACCAATGCTACATTCAAAAATACCATTCCAAACATGAAGAAGAAGAAGAGAATGACCAGAAGAAGAAAGGGAATTTCATCCTTTTCGATTTCGAATGCATGCAAGAGACTGGCATTCACATTCCTAATTTCTGCGTGGCTCACCGAGCGTGCGAGAAGTGCATCCAAGAGCCTATCTTCACTCATTGCCCTTACTGCAGCAAGATTCCTGGAGGACGTGAAAAAATCTTTCGGGGATCGAACACACTGGCCGATTTTGCCCAATGGATCTTAAACCCTATCGACGAGACGTGGAGCCAAGAAGATATCGAACGTTACGGAGATTGTCATCGCCATGCCACGGTGATAGCTCACAATTTCTCGGGATACGATGGACAATTTCTGTTGAGATACTATACGGAACAAAGTACCGAACGTCCGAAAGTGACTTTGAACGGAGCCAAAATCATTTCCATGCAAGTGGGTCAAGTACAGTTTAAAGATTCAATGAGTTACTTGGCTATGCCTTTGAGCCGCATGCCTAAAACTTTTGGCATGACAGAAATGGCCAAAGGCTATTTTCCGCACTTTTTCAATACCGAAGCTAATCAACACGCCGTTCTACCCCATTTGCCTGAGGCTCACTACTACGACCCCGACAACATGCGTACCGAACAACGAGAAGCTTTCTACGCATGGTACCAGACTCACGCCTCGGACCCTTTTGACTTTCAAGAAGAAATGTTAAAATATTGTCGTTCCGACGTAGACATTTTACGTCGCTGCTGTGGAAAATTTCGAGAACTGTTCATGGAACACGGAGGGATCGATCCTTTGAAAGAAGCTTGTACCATTGCCAAAGCGTGTTCCTTAGTGTATCGCCAACGATTCATGCCCGAAAACACCCTAGCTGTCATCAGTCCTCAAACGACCAATTTTGTCAAACGTCAATACTCGGTCAAAGCCCTACGCTGGTTACATTACTTGTGTGAGAAGGAAGACAAATGGATCCAACACGCTCGCAACGGAGGAGGCGAAAAGACCATCGAAAGGTATTCAGTAGACGGCTGGGACTTAGAAAACCCCAAGATCGTGTACGAGTTTAACGGGCGCTTATTTCACGGATGTCCCATCTGCTACCCTCAACGTGACACTAAAAATCAGTTTTTACAACAGACCATGGAAGACTTGTACCAGGCCACTTGTCAGCGACGCTTGAAGTTAGAAGAGCAAGGATACCAAGTAGTGGAAATGTGGGAACACGAGTACGATCAGCGATTGAAAACCGATCCCGAGTTTAAGAGCATCGTGGAAAGTTACAAGATGGTGGACCCTCTGAACCCGCGGGGCAGTTTGTACGGAGGACGGACGAATGCCACCTGTTTGCTGTACCAAGTCGACGAGGAGAAAGGAGAAGAAATCAAATACTTGGACGTGTGTTCTCTGTATCCGTACGTGTGCAAATATTGTCACTTTCCCTCAGGGCACCCACAATTGCTGACGGAACACATTGACGTGGACAATATTCGACAATACGAAGGATTGATCAAGTGTAAAGTCTTGCCTCCCACGAACTTGTACCATCCCGTTTTACCACATCATTGCCAAGTAAAACTGATGTTTCCCTTGTGTCGTACTTGTGCTGAAACGTGCAACCAAGACCACCCTTGTCAGCACACTCAGGAAGAACGAGCCTTGACGGGAACGTGGGTCAGCGTGGAATTGTTTAAAGCTCTGGACATGGGATACCAACTGTTAGAAGTGTACGAAATTTACCACTTTCCCAAGACAGAAAAATACCACAAGGGCGACGATTCTCAAAAGGCATTTTTGCAGACTACGTGAATGCCTTTTTGAAACTGAAACAAGAAGCTAGCGGATATCCTTCCTGGTGTCACACTCCCGACGACCAAACAAAGTTCAAAGATGGCACAACGACCGTGTTTACCCAAGACGGAGTATTTGACAGAACCTTTCCGATACTTGCAGATGATTCACGACAAAACCAAATACATGAAACACGTGGACGTTGTTCGTGAGGACTTGCTCTTAATCAATTACGAAGAAGAACTGGACTTTGTAGAAGCCGACCAATTTGGAAATGTCATCATTGCGGCCTACGTGACAGCTCATGCTCGCTTAAAACTGTACGAAGCTTTAGAACTATTAGGAGATCGTGTGCTGTATTTTGACACGGACAGTTGCATCTACATTGATCGCCTGGGTCAACCTCACCCTGTCATCGAAGGAGACCGTTTAGGAGCCTGGGCGGACGAGCATCCCGGCCACAAGATTCTAAGTTTTGCAAGTGGCGGTCCCAAAAATTACGGCTACGAATACCGGAACAATCAAGAAGATGTGCACACGGAGTGTAAAGTGAAAGGATTGACTCTTAATTATCGCACCAGTCGAGTGGTGAACTTTAGCATATTGAAAGAAGCCTTGCAGTCTGGACAGGATCGAAACTTTAAAGTGACCACCCACGAACCGCACAAGATTGTAAGTTTACCCACACACCAAATCGTCAGTCGACCCTTGGAAAAAGTTTATCAAATCGTGTACCAGAAGCGAGTTCGGCTTCCCAATCACTTCACTTTACCGTACGGTCATGCCGATATTGGTCAGCATATAAAAGGGACAACGTTCAAGGTCGATAGTTCATTGTGACTACCATTGCTAAGCGAGAAAGATGAATCCATTCACACAGCAAGTATCCAGTAAGAGTAAACTCAAGTACGATGCTGTGCCTTGCGATGGTAGGGATGCCGTACGCTATGACCTTAGTGATTCAGTACCACATCATCATGGGAACTTTGCTATAACTACTACTTCTACTACCATGCCTACCATGGAAAGTGATGCTGCACGTGTCAAACCTGACGGATGTGAAAGCGATGCCACTCGTTATCGCACACCTTTTCCCTTTACTGGTTTTCATGGTGGATGGCCACCTCCACAGGAAACCATGCGACTACCACCCTACGGATGTCATGTAAAACTGAGCAAACTCCTAAGGATTTCACCGTACCCTCATCGAAATGAACCTGTGAAAGACGAATATTCGTTCCCTGTGCATTTGCCAGAATACTGTGATTTTGAAAGTCGATTGCAAACCTTCCAAGGAAAATGGCCAAAATATCTAGGAGGACCTACCCCCGAAGAATTAGCCAGAGCTGGATTTATCTACTTGGGCGAAGGAGATAAAGTCAAGTGCTTCAGTTGCGGTGTCTCACTTCACCAGTGGGAGAAGAAAGATTGCACTTACCTGGAACATGCTCAATGGTCTCCAGAGTGTCACTACCTGCCTTTAGTGGGACCTCGTCATTGAAGTGACCCTACCATGTTGTGTAAAAAGCTAGCTACGGAGTTAGGAGTCCAACGTTGGACAATCCCTAGCCAAGTATTTAAACCCGATGTAAAAATAATCTTCAAAGATTACCAAACGAATTGCAAGAGAAGATCTACAAGGACATTTGGCAGGGACTTGCCAGAGTCAAATCTCAATTAGTAACTGTAGAACATTTGTGTCGAGAAATTCATAAGAGGAAATTGACCAAAGTCAACAAACAAGTCCGATTTATATGGATCAAGGGTGCGTTCGTTCTACTATTTCGCTTTAGACCATTTACATTTGAAGATTTTATTGACATTCTTGACCGTTTCCTGGAATGGCAGTGGTCAGAAATTACCCACTACGTTCATTACTTTAGCTCTAGGAGAAGTGTTTGACTGACATGGTTATGGATACTTTACAAGAGAACATTCGTGCTTTGCCTGTGGAATTGAGAGAATGCATTTACCGTGAGTTCGTCAAAATACAAGTGAAACGAAAAGAATCATTGCATCCGTTACGTCACCGATGTTGGAACCACTGGTACCTAAATGCTATAAGAGGATTGATTCTGATGAAAGTGTTCCAGTAGTCAGACATTGATCAACTACTCGTGAGCAAGAAGGATTGTGTTGTTGATAGTGATTATTTTTACTACCAGGTACACTTACTGCATCGAATTCCAGAAGAAGAGTTAGAGGGTTACCAAAATCTTGTACACAATGTAAACTTAGATAAAGAGGAAACTTCTGAACGACGTGTGATGTACAAGTTAGTGACTAAATATTTTAGATACGTCGACGGAATACGACCAAAAAAAAAAAAAAAGTACACTTATAGCTGCCGAAAAAAGAGGGTATAAAAACGTTCTACCATGCCACGACCTTTATCATTCGTGATACAACAGATTCCGTGGAGGGAAATCAATGACAGTATTCAAACGGTAGAGGATTACCAACACCTATTACGAGAACTGTCTCCATTGAATTGGGGTCGACGTGTAGTGTGTGTCTTAGTGACTTGCTTTCTGGGATTTCGTTTACCAGCTGATTCTTTGTAGACTCTTTACGAACAGTACCTATTACTCCAAAACAAAACATGAAAGTGATGCCTTTAAATGTCCACGAGAGACTCATTCTGCTCAAAGCTTTGCGCTTTCATTTGGATACTTCTCAACCTCTACGGGAAAACAAGATTCGTCAACTTTTAGGTACTGAAGATGTATACGACGACGTGTGTGTAGCTTGTGACTTACACCCTCACTGGACAGATGTACGTGACTGGAAAAGTTTGGGGTTTGAGGCTTGGGCTAAAGAAGTGGCACACTATGCCCAAGATTTGTCATCCTAAAACATTAAAACATTCTGTGAAAAAAGTCACTTTTAAACCTGTGTTAGTGTCCATACCAGAAGAACAGTCTGTCACCGAGGAAAACCACTCTCTTCAAGACAGGACTGTCATTGACATTCCTGAAAGACCATTTCGGGAGGACCCTTGTGTGACTGAACTAAGGAATGTACAGACTCTCAGAACATTACACACTACTCCTACGATTTCACCTCTTGATCACAAAAAATGTACAGAGACTTGTTTATATTCCACTATGGTCGTTTTGTTGTGTTTTTTATTCCTGTACTTAACCATATGGCTTTTATGTATTTTTGTCTTTCGTGTTGTTCACTAATAAAGATGACAATAAACGTGTCCTGAAAAAGTATAAAAACTCTTGTCTTGTTTGTCTTCGTGTCACAAGTGACATTTTATTACACTACTACTACTATGGCTACCTCTACTGTCTCTGCTCCTTCTTCCTCCACTGTCAAAGTCATTGACGAACACGTAGATCGGACTAGTTGGGAGGCCTTGTATCTTCGCCATCCCTTTAACATGCTTATTGCTGGACCAAGCGGTTCAGGCAAAACCGAATTTATCAAACGTTTGATCGAACATAAACATCATTTGATCGATCGTCCTCCTCAACGAATCGTGTGGTGCTATAAAGAGTGGCAATCGGCGTACAGTCTTCTGCGAGAAAGTCAAGGCGATTCCATTGTCTTTGTGGAAGGCATTCCTGTCGAAGACGACGGAATCGTGTCTGACCCTAGTCAAACTCATTTGGTTATTTTTGACGACATGTTAGGAGAAGACGAAGAAGAAATTAAACTCTGGTTTACGCGCAAAGGGCATCATCGTAATGCCAGTGTCATTTACATTACCCAAAATTTGTTTTAACAAAGTAAAGCCCATCGTACCATCAGTCTCAATGCTCATTACTTGGTGTTGTTTAAAAGCCCTAGAGATAAATCGCAAGTACAAGTCTTAGCCAAACAGCTAGGAACGCCTTGGCTGATTCATGCGTACGACGATGCCACTCAAACCCCACACGCTTATTTACTCGTGGATTTAAAATCCACTACTCCCGATTATTTGCGATTTCGTACCCATCTGTTTCACCCCTGGTGCCAAGACGGAGGACCTATCGTGTACACGTCTCCGTCGTCGACTTAATCACCCCAAAAAATCTATAAAAACCTCGGTCACTTGGACTCTGTCTCACACATTGTCAACATGACGTCCCTTCAGTCTCATCTTCCCATTAAATTGATTCGTGCCTTGTACGGTATCAGTCGCGAAAAAAATCCACAAATACGTGCTCGTGTCTTAGAAGCTAGTCTCAAAGAAGTCTTACGATGGTTTACGGTGACAGCACGTCAATTACTGCAAGGCATCATTCAGATTCCACATCAAACCAAACGTTTTTTTGAGAGAAACAAAGTGGCCTTGACGTAACTAGCCGATCCTCGCATTGACACTCAAACCAAAAAGCAAATCATTTTGAAACCTGGAGGAAGTGGATCTTTAGGAGGTGTCATCATTCGTTCCCTCTTAAAATGGGATCCTAATGCTCCCAAAGTTGTCCCCAAGAAAAAAGCCACACCCAAACGTACCCAGAAGAAAAAGAAAAAAAGAGCAAGGGTGTCAAGACCAGGTCACAACCTCAGAAAAAGAAAAAGAAAAGCCCACAGAAAACAGCTTCTACTCGCAAGAGAGTGTCTCCAACAACTTCTCCTCCAGCAGTGACACCCTCTTCCTCTTTAGCGGCAGTAGCCGCGGCTCACAAAGTACCTGCCCCCAAAGTCAAAGTCCAAGAGAGAACGGGTGTGTTACAGAGTTTACTGGATTTGTCCAAGCAAGAACTGTCTCGATTTAGTCCGTTGCGAACTCCTCCACGGCGTGTGTTACCTGTCATCAAGTTGATACGACGTAAAGACAATCAGTGGCGACGCATTCCAGTATAAAATGACCTGAGGCAAACCATACGGATCAGTATTTTTTTGTGCTACTGCACGTCCAAAGATGTTCCCTCCAAGAAGTGTACACCGTTACCATCGTCGTTCTTCTTCTTCGGTCCAAAAAGGAAAAGGAAAACGAAAAAGACAGTCACGTCATCCTAAGAAGCGCTTAGTCAAACATCGACGTCACCCCCAGAAAAGGCACACTCGTCCAAAGAAAAAGAGGAGTCACCAAAGAGGAGGATTCTTTGGTGATTTTGGAAAACACATCGTCACCTTTATGACAAAGCGATAGTCCCCCAAAAGGATAAAAGACCGTGCGACAAGTCATTGACGTTAGTGAATTTTTTTTGTTGTATGCCACGGAACCAACAAACCCACTGAGAAAGATGTCACCCCAAAAAAGACATTCCTCTTCTACCTCCAAAGGAAAGAAAAGGAAAGGACTGCCACCTCGTTTAGCCAAACATTGGGACATGTTGTCCGTCCTGTCCAAAGCTCCTTCACCCATGCGAAAAAAACTCATTCAAACAGCCTCCAAAGATGTTATTGATACCGTGTGCGAATGTTGTCTGAATGTCTTGAAAGGCACAATACCTTTGTCTAAACACCAGAAAGAATGCTTAGGCAAACATCGACACGTTCTTCGTCAAATGATCCAAAAGAAAATACCTATGCGTCAAAAGAAAAAGATGTTGGTGCAACGTGGAGGAATTTTACCCTTTTTACCCATGTTACTGAAAGGAGTCATGGGTACAATAGGAGGACCCTTACTGAAAGGAGTAATGGGAACAATAGGAGGACCCTTGCTGCAAGGAGTATTGGGAAACATGGGAGGATGAAGATAAAAAGGACCAAGAAGATAAAAGGGACCTCTGAAATCAAAAGATCTCAGACGTGATCCTTGAAATCTGATGGAAGGACGAAAACTAGCTTTAGTCCCTTACAAACGATGGATGGAATACCATCGTTGGCAAGAACAACGAACCCCACATTTACCTCCCAATCCTCATTTGACCGAGATGTCCCAGATACAACACGAACTGCAATCGTTGATGGATCGCAGCGATTTGTCAGAAACGGAAAAATCGCAACGGTACGGACAGTTGTTGCAACGACTGCAACTCTTTCACCAGAAAGCTTTAGACGAAACAGCTCCACCCACTCTGAAAGATTTTAAGACCTTGATGAAAAGTCCATCACCACCACCACTACCACCACCACCAGTGGTCAAGACAGACACAACCCCACGAAGGCCTGAGGAAGAAGAGGCACGAGAAGTTTTTCAAACACCGTCAGCAGCTCCCATTCCTAGTAAGATTGCAGCGTCCTTGTTGACCCCTTCCCCTACACCGCAACGAGAAGAACTTAAAGCTTGGGTTAAAAAGATGATGTCTACTCCACCTTCGACAGAGGTGAAAAAGAAAGAAGGGAAACCAGAAGTGAAAAAAGAAAAGAAGACCAAAGCCATTCCATTACCACCACCCACCACCACTACCTTCCACTTCTACGCCCGTGGCACATCGGACACGTAAGACCGTTTCCAAACCACCCCCTCCTTCCATTCAGACTAGCATTCGTGAAAATTGGATCACTTATTAAAACATGGAGAAGGTGTTAACCAGCATTTACTACGATCCAGCTCATCCTGCTGGTTACGGAGGAGTTCAGAAATTGTATCGTGCTGCCAAAACTCGACTGAAAAGTATCCGTTTACCTCAGGTGCAACGCTGGTTACAAGAACAAGCCACGTACACCTTACACAAACCCATTCGACGAAAATTTTCCAGAAGTCGCACCCAAGTGGAGGGTATCGATCACCAATGGCAAGCCGATTTAGCCGATGTCTCTCATTTAGCCACCTACAATCGTGGCTACAAATATTTGTTTTGTGTCATCGACGTCTTTTCCAAATTTGCTTGGGTCGTACCATTGACTTCCAAATCGAGCAGTGAGTTAGTGCGAGCCCTCAAACTGGTGTTGAAACAAAGTGGTCGTCACCCTCTTCGATGGCAAACGGACAAAGGCACCGAATTTCTAAACCAAGCTTTCCAAAAAGAATTGAAGAAACGTGACATTCATTTTTTCACCACCGAGAATCCCGAAACCAAAGCCAGCATCGTGGAACGTTTTCAACGTACCTTGAAAGAACGCATGTGGAAATATTTTACGCATCAACACACTCTCAAGTACATTGACGTCTTGCCACACCTCGTTCAATCGTACAACCAATCTTACCATCGGAGCATTGGACGTGCCCCCCAAGAAGTGACTCCCGACAACGAAGTGACCGTCTTCGAGCGCCTGTTTGGACCGTCCACGACAGTGCCTGTCCCCAAGAAAGGTGGAGTGTTGGCCACGGGAGATTGGGTACGCATTGGCAAAACCAAACGCACTTTCGACAAAGGTTACTTACCCAATTGGACCACCGAATTGTTTCGTGTCACTGAACGTGTGCGTGGTCGTTATCCTCCCGTCTATAAATTAGAGGACATGAACGGGGAAGTGTTAAAAGGAACGTTTTACTTACCCGAGTTACAACGTGTGACCAAAAAAGAAGACGACGTGTACGAGATCGAAAGCATTCTCGATCGAAGAACTCGTAAAGTAGGAAAGAAACGTGTCAAAGAAGTCAAAGTACGTTGGAAAGGATATCCTCCCAGTTTTGACTCTTGGATCGACGCTTCGCAACTCATTGACTATAAAAAGAAGTGACCATCATGCCCTTCAACACAGTCTCAGCTACTGCAGTGACCACTCCTTCCCCCAGTTCTTCTCTGCAAGATCTACAAAAACAACCCTTGTGGGTGTGGTGTGGAGAACGTGTGCCTAAAACTCAAATCGTCTTTTTCTGCCAAATCTTTGTGGTGTATTGTGTCATCGGTGCTGCCATTGCCAATTTGAGTTTGCAACAAGGAGATAAACAATTGTGGACCATTTTACTCAGCAGTTGCATTGGTTACCTTCTTCCCAATCCGTCTCTGAAATATTCCTCTAACGGAAACAACAACAACGGGAGCCTTGTGTCCAACGTCAGTTCCAACAGTCACCCTAACCATCCTCTTTTAGACACTCCTCTCACTTCCAGTGACTCCTCGGATACTAGAACTGTGGAATTATGAACAACCAATTTTACTTAACGTTACCCAGTGACAGTTCCATGGAGGTGTTTCCCAATAACACTTTGTGCTGTTTCTCGGCCAAATTACCTCAGGCCATCCGATTGGATCACGAAGCCCGTTGGGAAGTGGCTTTGGTAGAAATTATTCACCCTACACAAATCAAAAACATCGTCGAAAATCAAAACACTTTGACGATAGAAGTTTGGGACGATCAAGTGCAACAAGTCATGGATGAACGCGCTAGTGCTGGTGGTGTAGCTGACTTTATCAAAACACCAAACCCCATAACTAAACGAACCACTTATCTGTTGAAAGTTCCTGCAGGTTATTATTTTAGTGGTCAACATTTGGTGAACACCATAGCTGAGAGGTTCAATTTCATGTTTAGTAAAGCTTTGGAGAAAGCCAAAAAAAGTGTCACAATCGAGTACCACAAAATATCTCGTCGCCTACTGATGAAATTTTCTGAGGACAAAGTATTGGCCATTACATTTTGTCCTGAATTGTATAACATTTTGGGTGGAGACCCTAAGTTAATCAAGATTGCAAAAGAAATACCAGCCGTGACCAGTAACGTGGATTTTGCGAAATATTTTCGATTCCCTGTAGAAATGAACCTAGGACTGAATTTGATTTTTGTGTACTCCGATGTGGTGGAGTACAACGTAGTGGGACACACCTCCGTACCGTTACTGCGTGTCATTCCTTTCAAAGTGGATTCTGCCACGAAGGCTGACGAGGAAGGTGGAAACACCTATCACGTTCACCGCGAATTTGTAAATCCTCACTATTTGTCCGTCAGTAAGCCGTATTTCGACACTGTCAACATTACTATAAAAGGAGATCTGGGACAAAATATTTCATTCACCAAAGGGAAAGTCACAGTGAAACTCCATTTTCGAAAACGATTACTCTAACTTTTTGTCAGTCATGTATCCTGTGTACCAAGGAGTTGCTCGATAGCGAGGACATGGTTTAGGTGATATGCTCAAATCGGCCTTTCGTACAGTGGTTCCCATTTTGAAACCGATGGTGACACGAGGATTGCACGCCTTAAAAGATGCCGCGTTGACGCAAGGTAAAGAATTTCTGCAAAATGTCATCATTGACAAACAAAGCCCCAAAGAAGCTTTCTTGAGAGCAGGCAAAAATGTTTTGCTTCAAACGGGCAAAACCCTTTTGGGTCGGCGAGAAACTCCTATAAATGCCCTGGGCAATGCTGAGTTAGGCATTCCTGCTTCCCTGAGGCCACAGCAAGGACAAGGCAGAAAAAGACGACGAAAACACCCTTTCAGAGGACTTCACGCCCCTAGAGCTAGAAAGAGAAAGAAAAGAAAAACCGTCCGAGAGTTAGACGTTTTTGATTATTAAAAAAAAAAGGAAAATGATGCACCGAGAGTCTTGTGCTTGTTCCAAGTCGGAACTGGATCTGTTTGCCATGCCACCCACCATGATGATGATGCAAGAATCCCAATGGGTCGAATTTCATCCCGTCTCCTCTTTGGTGGATTCCGCTCCCATCGAGTTTGAAATCAAAGGACAGCCCGAAGATTACATCGATCTGAATAATAGTTGCTTGTATCTAAAGCTGAAAGTGATCAAAACCGACAACACCAATCCGGGAGCCGATGCCGCAGTAGCTCCCGTCAACAATTTCATGCATTCCTTGTTCAGCGAAGTGGATTTGTACTTGAATAACAAACTGAAACTGATCAGCAGTAGCACGGATACTTACCCTTACCGAGCGTACCTAGAAAATCTCTTGACATACGGAAAAGAGGTCAAGAACACTCATCTGGATGCTTGCGTGGTATGGAAACCTGACACTGCAGGTGAGAACACGTTTAACGACAGAGCCCTGACAGCCGATGACGATCCTCACAATGTGGGTTTTAACGAACGTCGAAGGAAAATCCTGCAAGGTCGTAGTTTAGAACTGATGGATCGTTTGCATTTGGACATGTGGTTGCAAGAGAAGTATTTGCTGAACGGAGTGGATATTCGCCTGAGACTCAATCGCAGCAGTGTCGCTTTCCATTTGATGGCTCAAGCCAACGAGTAAAAAACCATCATCCAAGAAGCCAGACTTTACGTGCGACGTGTAGAAGTGTTACCTAAAGCGGGAAACGACATCAGTCAAACATTGAGCAGATCGACCGCCAAATATCCGATACGACGTGTCGAAGTGAAAGCATTCACCATTGCTACTGGACTCCGATCCAAGATCGAAGATCATCTGTTCCAAGGACAGTTACCCAAACGTTTAATCGTTGGTATCGTCAGTAATGCAGCCTTCAACGGAGCCCACGATCAAAATCCTTTCCAGTTTACGCACTACAGAGTGTCCAAAATTGAAGTCAGTCGCGATGGCAAGACTTTGTGTACCAGACCCTTCGAACCTAACTTTGCCCAGAAGAATTACTTGAGATCGTACTTGTCCCTGTACGAAGCTACGGGGCAACTAGGAACCAACGCCAGTCACGGTATTTCGTACGAATATTATGTCGGAGGTTACACTTTGTGGGCCTTTGATTTCACTCCAGACCAAGGCAGCGACGAGGGACATTTCCACCCTATAAAATCCGGTCAACTGCGTGTGGAACTTCAGTTTGCAGAAGCTCTCACTGAGATGGTCAACGTCATCCTGTATGCTGAATTCGATAATACCATAGAAATCAACAGTTTGAGAGAAGTCATTCTAGACTATTAGACACAATGGAAGACTCCTATCCCTCTTTAAACAATGGAGAATCTTTGGACATGGAATGGGAGGATAGCGTGAAAACAGAACCCCAAGACGAAGTCAAAGAGGACGAGGTAGTCGTCAAGTCCAGATAGCCAGAACAAGAACAACATTTAGTGTCCTGTTTTGCTAAACACCTAGCGAATACCATTACGGAATTGTCCAAGAAATATTGTTACGGATGTCAAAACGATCATCCCAGTCAAATTCAACACGATAAATGTATGATGATGAGAAAAGAAAAAAAATTGGACGAGTATCTGGACGACGCTTGGAGTCTCATCTCAGAAGAAACCGTGTTGCATGAGTGGTATAAAGGCTTGCGTGATCATTCCTGCCCTCCACTGACTACTCTAGAGATCTATCGCATCGAAGCTCTCTTAGCCCAGAGTGCGGAGACAAGGCAAAGAAACGGATATTTGACAGATCGTTTCAAACAAAAAGTCAGAATTGAATTGATGACTTATCATTACCAGTGAAAAAAACAAAAACAACACAACAGAACATGGATACCTGGGAACTTTATTACCTTTTGAACAATAGTTCGTATACTGCTTCTTGGAATCCTGTCGTGTGCGCTAAAGATGAACTACCTTATCGCAAACCTCAAGACCATCAAGCTTATGTCATCAACACGGACGAAAGTCATCTTCCAGGCACTCACTGGGTTGCCGTCTACTTCCCTCAAGAGAATTGTGTGGAATATTTTGATTCGTATGGATTACCCCTTTGGAAGACGATATCATTGACTTTATGAGAAGAAATGCCCAGACGACACGATACAATAATGTGAAATTACAAGGCACAGATTCCATGGTGTGTGGACAATATTGTATATATTTTCTTCATCAACGCAGTCTTGGATATCCTTTAGAACATTTAGTGACTTATTTTGATCGTCACTCTTCTAGAAACGATGAGAAAATAGATCGAT